>JBBKCR010000034.1:4947106-4959579 GCA_037577295.1 Ladigesia roloffi | reverse complement strand
AATTCTGACTATGTACCAAAGCCGTATGAGGGTTTGTTTACACCTTTGAATTATGTGGAAGTTTTGAAAAATCCCTTGCAGTTATTTATGGAAGACTAAATAATGTGCACCTAAAGATAACACACACACACTCATAAATGGTAAAAACTCGAAGCATGAGGTGACATCCTCTAATATTTTTGCTAGCTCATCTTTGTCAATGGGTGCAGGGTGCTTTTCAATCAAGATCTTAAAAAGTACAAGCATCTAAGTTTGGCTGTAGACCAGGAGCCTTGAACATGTGTGTTCTGGAGGCACATAATATAACACTGGTTGGTGATTTTCCTGCACAAACACACCTGATAGCAAGGAAATCACAAAACTGGGTTAGACTCCAGCCCTCCAGGAGTGGATGCTGAGAATTCTGTGCACACAGGTCAGTCAGAACCTGCAAAGGATCATGTAAACCAGAGCCAAATCCGGACCAGGCACACTGGCAGCAGTATGAATGGAACAGGGGTGAAATGGAGCTCCATTAGGAAAGTTGGGGACACTGACAACAGCTCCAGGAGCCTGAACAGATGTATCATCTCCTGCTACTGTTAACTCAATTAGCTTTTCTTTTATGGTGAGGGAGCTTGGGAGACCAGCTCTGTCTTGAGGCAAAGTAGATGTGGCAGCTATTGTCTCAACAGTAAGGTGATAACATGGCCTAGTGGAATATGTGCTTCTTACCAGCATAACATAGGTATTACTGAATGTATCATGTGTCATATCACTGCTGTGCAGAGAATTGGTATATAATCTTGTCCTGTGTACATTCCTATCAGGATTTCACAACATGCCTGATAGATGGTCCAAACGGACAGAACATTTTTAAGTATTTTGCTTACTGAGGAGTTTCGATTTCCACCTTATTTTCCGCAAAGAGCTTTGGTAATCAAGTTAAACAATAACCCTAAATCGCAGTCCATTTTCCACCGTATGTTTTTGCTTCTATGGATGCAATACCCTGCTGGGTCTTAGTGATGTCATAATATCAAAGATAAACAACCCTGATGTTTTTCACGACCTAACTTATCCCTGCTTATGTGCTCAAAATGGTGCAAACATATTGTTGGACTGTTTATCTCAAGCTGCTCTAATCTTCTGGTGCTTTAACGCTGTATAGAGCGGGGCGAATTGGTTGGGTTGTATGTGACGGGCTATAATATTAACGTCTCTCCTCTGATGCTAATCTCACCCCACAAAGGAGCTTGCCCATAGTAATGACATGTTCTTACTCTCAAAAGAAAAGTACACAGCAATGGATTTCTGTTTATCTCCACAATAGCCTGCATTGAAAAGCTTAACGCTTAATGTCATCATACACAAACAACTGTTTGTGGGTCATGTGGAGTAAAAATGGCAGCTTAATGATGTTATGAAATTTGATGTATAAATGTTGTTTTCTGTATAAAATTCATTCCACGATTAAGTTTAGCCATTCATAACGATTTTGTCTCTCCTTCAAGTTGATGTGTAATATGCTCAAGTGTGGTGTGGCTGATACAGTCAAATATGATTTACTAGTCCAATATAGTTATTTATTTAGGTTAAAGATGATTGTACATGATTCATTTCACAATAGACATGTAACAGACATTGGACATTGTTATTACAAATGTCCAATTTTCCTAAAACAAATGTATTTTGTTTCATCTATCTGCTGATTTTTTTATTCCCTGCTTAAGATATGGTCAGAAAGAATCTAGAGTGATGAACCTCTTTGAAAGCACAATGCTGTTTCCATGACAGGGTATTTGTAGTTATTTGAAAAAAAACAAAAATAGAACATCCCCCTGCGCTCCTACAGATGTTTGTGTTTACACGCTTTTGTGGATGTAGTCATTTCATGAGCAGACATTTTCGACTATAAGTAATTATCCAAAGCGCTGGCATCCAGGGATTTACACATTCTGAGAGGATTAGAGTAGTTTGCTGGTGTTCGAAAGAGAGACAAGCGCCGAAACAAAAGACAGAAAATCCTCCATTCTGACCTGATTATAACCCAGCAGCCAGCAGGGCCGTGCTGTAACACTGGCACCATACACTCCATCCACCAGCCCAGCCCACGCTTGCCTCTTCTACCCTCCTCTCACTGGCTCCATTCAGGACATATTTATATCTGCATAATTACCACAGATGAACCATCCCAGAACAGCTGGCATGGCTTAGCTCATATCAACAATGCTTTAGCTACAGGCCATAAAGGGCCAATGTTTACCGGGTTGGCCAGATCGCAGTCATCAGAGTGGATAGCTGTGGGGACTTGATGGAAAATGCTGAAAGAACATTTTGCCATTTTTGAAAGCAATGTGTTGCAACTGAGAAAATGGCCCCTTTTTATTTGCAGTTGTCATAACTGCTGTCCCTTCATTGGTGTGGGTTTAGATACCACTGCTACCATGAAAGACTTAGTGGTTGGTGTACCATAGTGGGCGATGCGGTTCTCAATGCAGTAGATTGAGATTTAAATCCTCCTCTAGGCAAGCACTCCATGCCAGACCAATAACAGTCCCAGGGCAAGACTCCTAACTCTACATCTCTGTAACATAATTCAGTTGGATAAGAACATCTTCCAACTTGCATGACAGTAGGCAAAATGCTGGCAGTATTTGGTAACTTTAACTGGTATTAATTGCTCGTCATGCAGTTCAATATTTCAAGCAGATACGGCCAATGTATTAGGACAATAGCGCACTATTAGCTATTACCATATACACACTGTCACACTGCACCGTGAGTGAGTGTTTAGTGGAGTTCTATTTTGGGCCAGTGGCATAATAAGATCATACAGAGATCAAGACTGGTCCCTGGTAAGTATACAGATGATGCTGTACTTTGGTGTTTTCCAGTGTGAACACTTCAGAAAAGATGATGGTGTGGGCAGGGTCATGAGAGCAGACGAATGAACTGGGCTGGGGTTATTGGATGTGGTCAGTGGGGTTGTGGAAACAGCCCGTCTCAGGGTGGGGGTGCTGCTATTTTTAAGCCCCTCTAGTCTTTTTCCCACACAGCTAAGGAGCCAGGAATGTGAAAAGGGGAACTCAGACGGAACCAAGGCATTAGATATGATAGGCTCACTAAAGTTCCATGTGCTTGCCTGAGCACGGGTGGACGATATAATGATGATATTGCAATGTTACAAAAATACTGTATTCACAGTCAATTCTAACACAGTAAACTTTTCTGGACATATTTGTCACTTTTGTGACGGTACGTTCAGTGGACTGATCAACTACATGTTTAAAATAATTCAGAAGAAGTGGATTAGATGTCTATTGTTTTGTTCTGTTGAGGGGAAATAATAGATCTACACACCCCCCACCCACATGCGCACTGCCAAATAGCTACTGTTGCCAGGTTAGGCAAGTTTTGCAGAACAATGGCAGAAAACGTATTCAACCTGATGATTTTGGGAAGTGAAGAGTCTATATACTGGAAATGTTAAAAATATCCAGTGCGCATTTTAACATGCTAGGTACAAAGACAGGGAATTAAGCCATTAAAATGTATCGCTGGTACATCTAAGAACAATAAAAAGTTGTTTTCAGTACATAGAAAACATAATTAGCCCCAATTAATTAGCCTCAGTTGGCTGGATTGTGTGAAATGTTCAATAAAAACCATTCACACTGTGGCAGTACTGGTTCTTTTTTGACTAGTCTAACCTATCAGTGATAAACTATAAACACCGTAGCATTCTCTAATTTGGTTAGGTTTAACATTATGTACACTGGAATTTTTGCAACATTACAATGTTCGTTGTAAAAAGAGAGGTATTTCTATTTATTTTTTAAATTGTCTTGTTGTAAAAGCTTTTCTAGAATTTGAGGTTTAGTAAAATCCAGGCTTCCAAATTCTTCTTTTTTCCAATAAATTACATTTCGTTTTCTACTGTGGCCGAACCAGTCCAGAGTCCAGAGCACTTCCTTTTTAAAAAGCTTCTGGTGCATCTAGATTGTGTTGCATACTTCTTATGTTGACTTTGATTAGGTATGAAGTTAAGGTTTCTTCCTGGTGACCCTTCCATACAGACCATGTTTGTGTATTATATCATCCCACAGTGGGAGCTACACCTCCCCGCAAGGGCTTCTGTTGTCATGAGCAGTTCTGTCTGAGAGTTTTGGTTTTCCTCATTCGGCCCTGATGTCTACTGTACCTTAACTGTTGTTTCTCAGTTCCACTGCAGACAGCGGAAGGTGAAGTGCTTCAGTATCTTTAAATAGCATTCTCTAGCTTTGTAGGCATCGGTTGGCTTCATTTTCAGATCCTCTGCCAGCTCCTCAGAGGAGCCCATGCTGGTTGAGTGGTTGGTATGAAACATCAAAGAAATTTATTTTGACTTAAAAAAAAATGACAACACACATAATTTAGCTAAACTTTTATATACAACCGATGGCATTGAGTAAAATGAATGTGTTAAATTCTTCCATATGGCCCGTTCCTCATGTAAACGTTATGATGCTCTGCCTGTGAGAAATATTTTAGCTCAATGGCAGTGCAGTTGTTCTTTTTAGATCTACAAGTTTATACGAGCTGACAGTGTAATTGTGTGTGATCTTGTTCTCTTCTAAATATAGAGACAGACATCATCAGATAATGACTAAACAGAAGTGACCGCTTTGAGAAAATCCAGTCTCTCCTGCCCTGCCGCTTTTATCTCAAAAGCCACAGAGTATAGGGGACAAAAGCAAGACATCTCAGCCTTGATTGCACGATAACTTGCACTAATTGGCCACTTAAGAGTCAGAGGCTGCTTTTACAGGGGCCATTTTCTTATCTGAGCATCAAAATAGCAGTATACAAAACACAGTTTTATCGGTTTCTGCTTGACTTGCCTTTATGCATCCCTTGTGCTGTCACAAGAGGAGAATGTAAGCTTGCTCGTTTGTTACGGAATAAACTTCCTGCTGGCTTATAACACTCCTTGCAAATGGTGGGTAATGTGGCACAGATTTTACATCAGTAGGGTATAATACATTTTGAGTTTTTAGTTAATATTCAACTATTTCAGAGTGATATTTTGCTGCTTCCACTTGCATGATTGTTTTTGAATTATATTCTATGTCTTGGTTGGTTGCCTCTGCACTGGCCGTAAGAATGAATGACCACATTCTCTATTGTGTATGTTTCCGAACTGATTTATCATTGCAGTAACCTCTTTCTGGTACACTCTAGTAAGATGAATTGGTGAGTAAGTTAAATTACATGGTTAAATGAAGTTAAATGGTCAATAAGTACTCCAGCTCAGTGAAACATGTTTGAAATGATAAGAGTGCATGATTTACTCAAAGTTGTGACAAGATTTGATCGCTAGAAAGACCACATACTCCAATATTGTCCTCCCACACTCTTCTACTGATTCCACTGATTACAGAGTTATCTCTCTGATGTTTTTTATGTTGGTGGCTTTTTCTTTGGTCCCCAGCTTTATGAGCTGTGCCATGTTGCCCACAGGCAGACACTCTTAGAGCAGATGAAAAGAGAGAACTTGAGCTAGATGAGCTCGGCTGGCCAGTTGGCCCTCTGGAGTTCACAGCTGTGACAAGCATGTGGCCCTGGCATCCCAACAGCTTTTCACCCCCGACAGAAGATGCACCCTGGCAGGCCTCCTCACACGCTATCACACACACGCTCACACACTCTTTGTAACACCACTGCTGCGAAAATTACTGACCCGACTTACATTAAACGCTGTGAACTGCAGCTTCTTCAGTTCAACTGGCACATGTCTGTCATTTTTAAAGCTTTTCCTTAAAGCATTGTGAGTTCATGGATCAAAACACTCACTAATGATCTTTACATGAACTTTTTCTCTTTAGCTTTCACAGTTCAACAGGCTGCTTTTGTGACTGTGCCATTAAAACTGATACATGACCTCAGTTCTGATCCAGTTTTGTATTGTAAGTCGAAATAGTGAAGTCACAGTATTTAGCCTAACATGAATTTAGTTGGTATATCAGATCACTCACAAATGGGAATGGTATCTGGCGTGTATCCTGATCAGATTTTAGCCACAGGCATTTTTACTTGATAGTCGGATATGTCTCTGGTCAGTCAGACTGAAATCCAGGTGGCAACCAACAACCAGTCGCCTATTTCAGTTGTGTTGAAAGGAAAAGCACAGTTTTCCATAACACAGTCAGTATTTCCAAGAAGAGCCATTAAGAATAATGATCCTCCTTCATCATCGCCGTCCTGAACCATGTGTATCGAAACACGGTATATTGGAGCGAGATAGTGAAAAGTAACGATGCACAGTTAAATTGAACTAAACTGGAACACTTTATCTGTGCCAACTGGCTCTTTCAGAGTGTGCCAGGGAATAAATAAATTAAACTGAAAGAGCAACAATGCTGAACTGAGTGACACAGGGTGTCCCTTGTATAAGCAGAAGTACAGGGGGGTGGGCGGGGTTTGCCATAACAGCTGTAGGAGGGGTTTTGGTTCTGAGTTTTGGATGAATCTTTATTCAACTCCTGCAGTGGTTGTGCGGTCTTTTTTTATGTATAAAGTGACCAAGTGTAAATGGTACCTTCGTGTCTTATTGTATATTGTTTTAATGCCACCAGACACCAGTGCTCTAATGTGACAAAACTTTGTGGCTAAATCCACCATGATAGCTAAAATTAGTCAAGATATTTCTCAGTTCTTAGTGTTACTCTGACAAGCCTGTAGGTTTCATTATGAGCTACTGAGCAGAAAATAAGCTTCTTTATGCAGAGAATATAGACTGCATCATATAACATTAAACTATCAGCTCTAATATTAGGGAATATGGTGATTGTACCCACATTGGCGTAAATATGTCCCTTCCCTTCTGAGAAACACACCGGGACTTGTTTATATTTGTATGACTGTGTCTCCATCCTTTGTGCTTATTTTCATGTTTTATTGAATATACATAAAATAACTTTTATGTGGTCCAATGTACAAAATACAAAAGGCAAAGCCTGGATGTGTTGAAAGTTAATTACTCAAAGATGGGGTGATTATTAACCCCCTTCGTATTATTAAAGGTGAAATATTACCTCTGTGTCCTGTAACAAAATATATGGCACCTTTAATATTTAATGTTTTATTGGGATCCCAATGGTTCAGGACCCCGAATATTTCTCCAAATGCCCTTTCTGCTGTTTTTGGATGTGATGAATAGAAACAGAGTTGTGTTTGGTTCAAGCTGTGTGCCTGTTTCAGCTATTTGTACCTTTCTGCTGCCCATTTGTGTGGACGCTCTAATGAGTGTGGGCCCTCAACAGACTCCGACAATTAGTGCAGCCTGGATTATGCAATGAAGGGGTTTGAATGGAGAGGGTCAGATCTCTCTACAGTGCTGCAGGACCTAATTTTGCACTGTCAGCTTTTACGTGTGTGGGTGTGAAAGTGGATCGCCATGTGTGTGTGTGACGGAAGAGTTAAAGGGCATGGAGCTTCAGCAGAACTCCCTCCCTGTTTATCATAGAAGGCTAAGCATCTTATCTGAGGCAGACAGTCTTCCACTCTGTCACTCTTTTTCTCTTGATCTTTTTCGTCTCTCTCTCCCTCACATTTCTCTCTCTCTCTTTCTCTCTCTTTCTCTCTCTCTCTCTCTCTCTCTTTCTCTCTCTCTCTCGCATTCTTACTTTCTCTCTCTTGCTCTCTCTCGCTCTCTCTCTCGCATTCTTACTCTCTGTCTCTCTATCTCTCTCTCTCTCCCTCTCACTCTCACTCGTGCTCTTTTTTCGCTCTTTTTCCAGTCACAAACAGAAACTCATTCTGTCACTCATCTCCCAGCACATTTGCACTAAATCTGCAGCTTTACAGAAATGTGGCTGCTGTCTGTGTGATTATGTCTACATGAGACTGTGTAAACACACCTGACGCTCACATCACTGTTTTATCCTTTTCATGCCGTCATTTCAGGACTTAAAGCTAATTCTCAACACAGCACATTTGTTTTAAGCTGTTTATCAACTTCATAATAAAGAGAATTGTCAGTAATTTGTATTGACAAGAACTGTAACTTGCAAATAGTTCCAAGGATAAAAATAACATGTTACCAAGTAAAGCCTAGGCTTAACTTTGGGTTAATAGTTATTATAGAGTTATTTTTCAGTAATTACTATCCTTTTTTGGCTATTTGTGTAGTCGCTGACATTCAGTTCTTTTTTGGGTTTGATTGGATTCAGTCATCTTGGTGATGGCGTCCGGACAGTATCCAGTTCAGCAAGTCAAGTCGTCAATGGTTTTGTATTTGGAAGCTGATCACACTCTAAATGTTAGTTTTATTTTTTAAAGGGGATTTACACGGCTTTAGCTCCATTTCCATGCAATTTGATGTAAAATGGTTTGTTGTAGAGAAACTTACCATATTCTCTACAGTGGATGTTATTGGAACCAAGAGTCATGAACTTTTACATCCACTTTGTTTTCTTAACCAGATCGACATATTTTCATTTGTAATGTTGATTACAATATATTAGTGGTAGATAAAAATAGGTTTAAGTCGCACTTGTGCAGAGACATGTTTGGTTTTGGGTAGACTAACTAAGTCTCTCTTTTTCATGTGATAGTATCAGTGCAGGGAAGGTGAAGGGGAAGCATGCATAAAGAGGATGAAAGCTTCCTCTGAAATATATAAAGCGAACCTGCAGCATTTCAAAAGTGCTGGCTAATGCATCATTATGTGACACGCACAAGGACGTGTGATGTCACGGGTAATCAGTAGGATCGGTAGCAGGGTATATAAACAGGATATCAGGTGATATCCCACACCCAGACATTAGGGTTTCCCATGTCCGACTCAACTCATTGCCCTCCTCGCAGTACCGTGAGTACCTTTCCCAGTCAACCCAGCCTTAGCTACCCTTTTCTGTGTGTGTGTGAGAATGAGGATTCCTTGGTGGGAATCTCTACTCCATCCATAGCGTTCTCAGAGTAAAGTGCGTGGTTCACCAGTTCTTTCATGTGTCTCCTCATCCACAACTCCACTTCCTATTCCTGCAATTCAGTCCTCTGTGTGACACATTACTGGAGAGTTCAACACACTTGGAGGAGAGCACTAACCCCCAACTCTGTTATGTCAACTTGCTTTAGCTGGCATTGTGCTGTGATGGGGAGAGAGGGTGGGCCATCTTTTATATCATGAGGTGATGCATTCAGCCGGGTTCGAGCTCCTCATTATAGGGACGATTCTTAAACAGTTGTTCCATTGTGGAGCCTGTTCATGAATGAAGACATGTTACGTTTAATAAATGGGAAATGGGAAGCTTCACATCCACACTGTGAACGTTTTTTCTATCAGAATGGCTTAGCCATCTTAAACATGCAGTTATGCTGAAAGTTTCAATAATCAGTTAGACTCCTCTTTCAGCTAAACATATCAGTTACTTAACTACACTTCAGTTGATATCCTGATGTGTGTCTACACTGATGCCCATCTATAACTCCTTCTTGATCTATGACTTTACATGTGTGCATAGTGGCACAGCTATGTTTTTATTGCTCTAGTAGTTGAGAGCTGCTACGTCTCAGTATATTAGTGTTTCTGGCCTCTTTGATCATTTAGATAACTTGGAATTTATAAATGCTTGATTAGATAAGGCTTCAACCAACATTAAAGTCAAATAGTACATGTTTTATCCACTTGTAAGGTTTTCTGCTTTAAACATAGTCTGAATTAATGTCTATGCAACCACTTTCCAGTCTCTCTTTATCCCTCATATTTGCAGGATGATTCTTTTATTGAAAAAATTGGCAAAGCAAATACAAGGTCTGATCGTGTCAGATGTGTGCAAAAATGTAGATGGAAGAATATGATGGGTAGAAAGTGTCGTGTAAGTACTGTGACCTTCATGTCTGTGAATATCATCCACTAACTCTGCATTGTAAACTGAGCAGACTGTCCAGTTTTTACACTGCCCAATTCTTCCAATCAATTTGTTTACATGGTGTACACCCTATCAGCCCTATCAGCAATAACGCAGGGAGGGCTAGAGGAAGCACGTTTCTCCGGCCCCTGACAGCTGTAGCTAACAGATAAACAACTTCGCTGTATTCTCATTCAGTACAATACGAGATCTAGAAGTGAAACTTGATGGTTTTGGTCTCCGCCCCTGCAGTGTGTTTGAGTTGCTGTGTTTCATTGTACAGAGCCTGTCAGGAAGGCCCCACCTGCTGTGTGTACAGTCATGCGCTGCTGAGTGACGGCTCTTTCCTGTCCTTGTGACACTCCTGCTTCCTCCAGCTCTGGCTGTGTTATTTTTACCCGCTCTCAACCCACGGCCTTGGGTATTGTACAACAGGCACTGCAATTATCCAAAGAGACCTTGTCTTGCCATGTTGCTGTTCAATCATCAGATGATCTTCCTTCCTGTACGACTCATCACAAGTATGAAGTATAGGCACATATAAGCTCAGACTGGACACTCTAATGTGAAGACTTTTTTCTGATGATCTTCCAAAGGTCACAGAAGCAAACACAAATATTAACTGTTTTGTGAATGAACCAGTACTGGTATGGGGATATTAATCATTTGTATCCCTTGAAAAGAAAGAAATTGTTGTCATCCATCCCTATTATCTGCAGAACAGAAAGCTGGTTTTGTGTCGTATCCTCTGGGTGCTTGAAGGGAAGAATCGGTGCAAAGCACTGGGTTAGTTTTGATCCTCTGTGGTGCACTGTGAACTCACCACAATGCAGCTCACTGACTCGCTGCTGACCTCATTCTCTCGCACTGCCTTGGGAAGTTAAAGAGACATCTTTCCCCTCTATCAACAAGTGTGGACACAATGAAGACACTGTCAGTGCACTGACCATAATGGAAACATTGTGATCTCTGATTCGTTTTTGTCGTGCTACGAGACCTGTTGCTGAACTGCACATTGGGTGTGAAAAAATGCAGCGGTTTCTGAATGCAGCTCCCACCCTGACGCCTGAAGAGGACACACAGGAGTTGGAGATGATTTGATACCACTTTTTCTTTTACAGTGCCAATATATTGACTGATAGTGGTATAACAATAGGTTTTTTTTCTTTTCTGGTCCTAATATTGAAACCACATTGGATGATAATGAGTCATATACCAAGATTTTTTTTATACTAAAAAAATCTAGGCTCAATTGATGCTCTGAAGATGAGCATTTACAAACAGACATCATTCTCAAAGTACTCAAACATTCTACAGTCTGACAATTACAGCATCAGCCCTTACCTTCAGAAGTGTCTCAGTCTCTGCAGTTGGGATTTTGTTGCCATTTCTGTTTAAACAAATCTTCTTAATACTTGGATGTTTGTTTTTTCCGGTTTTGCTCCAGTCACATGATTGTTTCATCAACACATCCATCAACATGTTCACTGTAAATTCCTTGGAAAAAGCCCTGTTCTATCCTTACACAGACTTGTTTTGGGAGCTGTAAGGGTGAAGTCGGTTTATTGTTCAGTCTGACTGATTTGGATATTTGCATTCATACATACAGTACCTCCATGTAACATCTAGCAAAGTTCAGGGTTTCCATGAATGTGAAAGGGGCCTATAGATTACTAACTTAATTGACATGGGACAGTGTGAGTGTGTGGAACTTCAGACTACATTCACAGGATAAAATTCTGTTTTTCCCTTCGAGTATCTGATGCAGCAATTTCTGCTGATAATCCCAGTATTGGATCAGTGCTGTGCAGAACAGGAATGGTAAACCTTATGTAATACTGCTGTCTGATTGAGTCTAGTGGGTCTTTAGTTGATCCCACTGGTTAAATATTGACTGCTATTTTAACTCATCTGACATCAGGTGCCAAGCCCATGCATTTCTGTTATCTCCCTTTGTGATGTGACCATTCCTACTACGACAAGGCACTCTCAATACCAAGCTATTAGGGACTCTGAAACCCACACACAAATGATAGTAGCCCAGTGAAATGGCAGAAATAAAAATAAAACTGTACTGTACATGAAATTAGACATA
The DNA here is from genome assembly GCA_037577295.1 of Ladigesia roloffi. Taxonomy (NCBI): domain Eukaryota; kingdom Metazoa; phylum Chordata; class Actinopteri; order Characiformes; family Alestidae; genus Ladigesia; species Ladigesia roloffi. The sequence continues at coordinate 4,947,612 of JBBKCR010000034.1, read as the reverse complement.
CATTCATTCATTTTCTGTAGCTGTTTAATTCTTACCCGGGATCTGGGGGCATGAGGCGGGATGCCAGCCCACCACAGTACAATTAGACAGGCTCTCTTAAATATTAAGTCCAAAATTCAGCTCCCAGGCCTCTCAGGCTTGGACAGCTCCAGTTAAAACCCCCCTGCTACATCTGTTTCTTTTAATGTAGACTCCAATATCAGATACACCTTCTAATTAGTGAACTCAGCTTCTTTAAAGCACACCCTTTGCTGTCATGGTGTATATAATTGCTTCTATAGTCTCTGTAGAAAAGCACCACCCACGAATTGGGATGTAGCTCCATAAACCTTTTGCACGGGAGTTCTAAGAAGTCTTAAAGGACTGTGAATCAAGTCCTACATTATATCCACATTTCTTGGTTTTACATTTTCTTTGTATTTACCATGGATCAGAAGAATCCGACCCTTCCTCACTACAAAAGCAACGCAGATACTAGTCCAGTCTCTTGTCATCTCCAAACTGGA
>JBBKCR010000034.1:4912707-4933033 GCA_037577295.1 Ladigesia roloffi | reverse complement strand
TATCTATCTATCTATCTATCTATCTATCTATCTATCTATCTATCTATCTATCTATCTATCTATCTATCTATATTTATGAGAGAAAGCCTGAGAGATCTAGATATTTACATATATTCCGATTCTCCTGAACAATCTTTGTCTCTGCCAATCTAATCTCTTTCTGTATCTTTGTACAGGTGTCCCTCAGGTATCACTGCCGTCTCTATAATGAATGGCGTCAGACCAATCAGCGGGTGGTGCTTCTTCTCCCTAAATCACATGGAGAGTCACTGGGCAACCCGTCCCTGCCTGGACTGCCACGGGCCAAACGACCATCCAAAGAAACCATAGTGTGACTCTAATTTCTGAAGGTGTGGACACAGATGAACGGCCTTAGCATGAATTAGACAGAAGCAAGTCTGTCCTGCTGATACTGGACTTGCACAGACACACTGGCGATGCTGATGCTCCTGTTTAACTCTGAAAAGACAGACTACTGAAGAAGCGTGAGGATGTGGGTTGGTGTTTTCAGAGCTTTGGCTGAGCTCCTTTCTTGGATATTGTTAGCATGATGCTAACATTAGGTGTGAGCTATGTCTCCGTCACTGCTTTTTCTTGTTCGCTGGAAACATTAAGCAACATGGATCAGTAAGTTAGCCCAGCTTTTAGACTGAATAGATTCTTTATGGGTGTTGATGTTTGGTCACCATCAGCATGGATCTACAAGGATCTTTTTCATTTTCAGCAGGACTCATACTTGGTGTAACGTGGCAAATTGTGCCAATATATATCCAGTCCACGGAGAATGTTTTGCCAAACATATATTGTAATAGTTTTGCCAGTTTTCTTTAATACACTGTTTGTCTGTTTCCTATACAGGGATAAAGCATAGTCCTGGACTACATTTTTCTCATCAAATCACTGTTTGCACTGTAGTCCAGGACTATTGTTAATCCTTGTCCAGGAGACCGGCCTTCTAGATCTTAATATATTCTGACACCTCTTCTAATTAGTGAGTTCAGATACTTTAAAGTGCACCTACTCTATGGACAAAATTATTGGGCACCTGACCTTTTCACCAACAGGGACTTAATGACATTCCATTGAAAAACATAGACTTTGATATGGAGTTGGTCCCCCTTTGCAGCTATAACAGCTTTCACTTCTCCTGGAAGACTTCTGCAAGATTTGAATTTATGGGGGAATTTGTGCTATTCATTCTGTAGAGCATGTATGGCACTGGTTCACAATCTCTGTTCCAGTTCATACCAAAGGAGTTGGATGGGGTTGCGGTCAGAGCTCAGTGCGTGTCAGTCGAGTTCTTCCACACCCAACCATGTCTTTATGGAGTTTGCTTTTTGCTTTATGCACTGGGATACAGTCATGCTGGAATAGAAATGATCTGGGGTAGTAAAGGGCCTTGACCAAACACTGGAAAAACTTGTGTCCCAGTACTTCTGTCCATATAGTTTCTTTCCACAGAAAAGCATGACCAGAAGAATAGGACATGCCTGAGCAGCCATATATGAGCCTACGGTCACCAAACTTGATGAATGAATGGTATAAAGCTCTCCAGCATGGACTGTGGATTGTTTGTAACCGACCTCTCTGGAGAGGGACTCCAATTTACTGAGGTCAGTTGGAGCGGCATTTATGGTCCATAACCAACCAAAATATACCCTTTACATTGCTGGTGGCTGAACAATCAAATTTGCACAGCAACGTTCCAGCAGTGTGAGACTTCCCAGAAGAGTAGAGGCTGTTACTGAAGCAATGGTAGGACAAACACCCTATTAATATCCCTGATTTCAGAGGAAACGTAGGCTGAGCAAATGTCTCTAAACTCTTTGAACACAGAGGACATCTGAGAAAATGGCTGAATACAGAGAGAACCAAAACACAGATGCTGGTCTGCTGAATTCCAAGTAGACCGTCAGTCTTTTTCCCCCACCCCATAAGTTTGTAAATTGTGGCCCAAGTCTCACAGAAAGGGAAATTAAGTTCTTAATGGCAGTGTGATGCATAATGTGGTTCCAGTAATGGTCCCTGTACACGGAAATTGTAATACAAATCTTTCATGCTTTTTGTTTCATTGAGATCTCACAAGTAATTCATTTCAGTTAATGCTGTCATGTGTTGCTGGACGTTTTGTTGTGGGTGACCTCAAGCTCTATAATAGATGAGCGTGCCACCATGAAACACTCGCTCCAAGCATTTGGCCTTAAGATAATGACTCTTCTGTGGTGCACACTGGCCTGAAATCTGTCCAACAAACCAAGAAGAGGAACTCCAGACATATAATCAAGTCACATGACTGGCTCTGATTTTAGCGAAGGTTTAGTTAAAAGCCATGCGGGCTGCTCAATAGCTCCACTGCCATGACTATGGTCAAGGCGCCTATTCATAAAGCTGCTCGGGGTCGGGGCGCTGATCTCGGATCAGTTTCTGTTTGGAAGATGAATAAATAAAAAGGGGGATTTAATCTAAGATCAGTCTTCCTACTTTGAGATGGTCATGAATAAAGGTCCAGTTCTTTTATCCTCACTGTGATGTGTAGCTAGTTAACCTTTGCTTTTTTATTCTGATAAAGGGCTTACAAACTACAGACAGTGAGAATATTTGCTCACAATTTTTGAATTCTCAACCCGTTTTTCCCACAAGTTTACCATGAAAGTGTTTTCTTTTTGTAAATGTAATAAAATTTGAAACATGATGTTGGTTCCATGCCTTTGCCTGAAGGGTTTATTCCAGTAACAACTACATTAATAATGCACAGCTTTATTCTTCAGAAAGGATTTGAACTAACTCAACCAGTAATCTGCTTGACCATCGTTAAAAAAGGTTGAATAGTCTACAAGCCATTTTCAACACCTGCTCCACTTAAAATCAAAGCTTCAATGCTTGTTCACATGACCACGCTAAAGAACTCTGTACTGCTGCTCACAGAAATTATAGGAACATAAGAACTGAAGTTTTTGTTGTTCTTTTCAAAGCAGGATCAGTCATGAAGATCAACAATTGAAACAAGGCATTAATAGTTAAGAGTAAAAAATAAAGAATGAATTGTTTTTCTCATGGATGTACACAACACAAGTGTGGCAACATTAATTCCAGACCTAAACACGACTGTTTTCTTGCACAAATGAATTCTTATCATTTTGGTTCATACTTTCATTGTTGGGAAGAACAATGCTATTGTGACAAACATATGAAGCCAACAGACACCCAAATCTTTTCTGTAAAAATGTGTCTAAAATTATGTTATGTTCACAGGTTTCAAAGGGCTTTATGACCGTATGAATTACAAATAAAAATAGTTGATTAACACAGCCTGTATAAACCAACTCCATTGCCAAGTCATATATTCAGTGTTAAACTGAAGAAAAAAATTAGACACCAGACACATCTTGGTGGTCTAACTACATCTGAGCAAAGAGGAAAATTATAAAAAAATGTAAACTTTCCTGAAGGGTTTTTTTAAAGACCTAGTTTCATGACTCCTGTAGTCATTAAGAACAAACCTCCAAAAGGTGATCATGTATGGTGAATGTGATGTTTCATGAAGGAATGAGTAAACATGTAAAGAAAAACCCTTCACGGGAGACACTAGATAGAAAATACAACAATTTATTAACCTTTCAAACAGTAAAGGTTACAGGAAAAAGCATGCAAGTGACATGACAACCCACAATCCTAATAATGGTAAAGATAATCAAAAGGTAGGCATAAAACTACTGTCAGTTTGGTAAGACTGACCAAAGGGCAAAAAATAAGCAAATTCAATCTCAGGCAGTTATGAGAGGTAATTCTTTATATGTGACGCACTTGGCTGTATTAGTATATGCGAAGCAAAATGAGCTAGATACTGTGTAGTCAATGAACAGAGTGCATACATAAATGCTGGAAAAATACAGTAGCTCAAAAAGAGTGATGCTAGCTTCCATTTTATAATGGCTCAACTGATTGTATCTGTAGGGAGTTATTTGCAGTGTATACTGGCATGTTCAGTGATTTAAAGACCTTCAAGAATTGCATATAAATGACTTAAATAATACAAAAATGGTTAGTTTGTGTTATTCATTTTTTTTGGAGGGGGGGGGGAATAAAACCCATACAATCATGACAACCTAAGAAGCATTTTAATTTTGCCCCTTCAACTCTAGACTGACACCATGTGGTGCGTCGACTCCTGCATGAGTGACCGTCTTCAGGGTTGAACACTACTCTATAGGAACCCACACGGCAGCTTGCTCTTCAAGTGTGACTTTCGACCTGGCAGTCCATTTTGACTCCCATTTGTCTCGAGCTAGTCTATGTTCCATTATATGTAACAACCTCTCCAGCTAAAAACTAGAAAGCTAGTATAAAATTATAACTTTTCTATAAAGAGGCCTTTAAAATGCTACCCTTAAAAAAACTTAGATACACATTAAAAAAAAAGTAAGATCACAGCACCTGGAGGACTGGCTGATTTTGCAAAAGCTGCCTAAACTGTCAGAGCTCTCAGTCCCCATTGATCACAAATTTGGTTTATAAAAAGCAGGTTGTGATGCATACTTTGGCATGTATGCATGCACATACAAAATAAAAATAGAAGTGTACCAAAAAGGATTACAATCATTTTTAACTAAACAAGAAAAAAATTCACACAGATTATAATACACTAGTGATACAAAAATAGTTCTGAGGTGGTTAAAGTATTGGCAGCTGAGACTGGTTGTAGTGGAAGTGTAGTGTTGCTATGATCACATGATTGAGCAGCCTCTCTTGGCAGCACGTGGATCTCCCTGCAAGAATAAAACATGAGTATTTACCTTCCTTCATATTGAATTACTAAACCAAGAAAAGAAACAACACATTTCGAGTTAGAGGAGAGACCTGGGGTTGGGGGTGCAAGATTCCTTTACACAATTTCCAGTAAAGGTCAGTCCAAACCTGGAAAAACTAAACACATGCTGCAAATGCTGGAAAGTCGTTTCAAGCTTACAGCATCTGCCTGACTGCATTTCATCACAACGGCCTAAACATTTTTGTTTTCACACCCAATTTCTAGCAAGTACATGTCTTACTGCAGTCAGTGTTATAATCACCATTATTGCAGCTTACCTGCTGGTGGAAAAGATGCTCCTCAACGACCTCAACACCCTCATCATCTTCCTCCTCTTCCTCCTCTACTACTGCTGTTCTGAACACTGTAGTTCTTATGGCAACTTCCTGTGAAAATAAACGTAAAAAAAGTCACATCCAAGAATATCTATGCTGACGCCTGCTGGGCAAAAAAGGAACTGCAAACCAGTATTTCTGATGCAACTTATAGCCTTGGCAAATGTGGCTCTCAATTGAAAATGAAACCAAACTGGACAGAAGACAGTGCATCTAATAAGGCATTGGTTCCTACCTCTCCCTCTGCATTGCTCAAGACTACTTTCACATTCTCTCCAGTGCCCCAGGAGCTCTGGTTCTTCCAGAGGAGATCAGTGGGAGGGCTGGAGCTCACGCCAGCATTAGACGCCCAAACCTTCAAATAAACAAAAAACAAAAACAAATCCCACAAATTTTACATATACACTGCCATGGCAAAAAATAATTTTTTTTTCCCCCTGATCATTGCTTTTGTAATATGTGGGAGTGTCTCTGTAAAATTTGCATGTCGCTATTGTTTTATACACCACAATTGATTCAAATTTCCTAACAAAATGTTGGGAAAAATCTGAAAATGTTCCCTATAAATAACTGGAAATATTAAACTACACAACACTGTTGTGTATTCAACAATTTATTCATTATTCAACAATTAAAATAATAAATATCAATTGTGCATGCATGACACTTCCATCCCATTAGAAACTGAATCAGGAGTGAAACTGCTCACACAGCATAAAGACATGTTATTGTGTTGCAAGACTGAAGTATAATTCCTCTACAATGCAGGTGTAGGCAAGACTTACAGTGACTTTCTGACCGGCCTTGAGGACATATTTGGGTGTAAACTTGTAGGTAGCTGAAGTATCACCAATAGTCTTGGTCATCTCAAATCCTACCATTGGCTGGTCCTAAAAATGGCCACACATTCCATTACAAAGCAAATACACAGCAAATATATGTAAAGCTCAGCACACTAACAAGGCTTTCAAGAAGACATTTATGACAAAACATTTAGAAAGATGACCCTCCTCATCGGCTCTGACCTGATCGGACGTATTGTGCAGCCGGATGAACTTGCCATCTACGTCTAGCTCTTCGATGCATACGTTGCCAGTGGCAGAGGCAGAGTGGGAGATACTGACGCTGCTGCTCGCCTCAGATTCCTCTACATCCACACGCTTCCTCTTCCCACGTGTAGTCCGAACACTGCGGCTGGATGAGGCCCGGGACACAGTTACACGAGACGATGGGCTGGGAGAGAGCTTTAACCTAATTGTGGGGGGACAGGGACAAAGGGAGAGAAAAAAATGTCAACACAAAACATTGGATAATACAAGAAAGTAAGCTGCACTAGTGATGTTTAAAAAGACCACTGTTGGCACCAATCATGTTCATTTCAGGATTGTAGCAACACTTCACCCACACCATTCAGTAGTGAGGCACATTTGCATTTGCAAGTTAATAAAAATTTACATATTCAAACAGCCCAACAGAATCCTCCAACTAGGTTGGGTTCTGTTACTTCCCATTTTAAAAAAGTAGCAGAAAAAAATCTAAACATTTGTTTAGAGTCTGACCTCTCCTCCTCTCCTTCCAGCAGTTTCCTGTAGGCATTGATCTCCATGTCTAGGGCCAGTTTGACATCCAACAGCTGCTCATATTCTTCCAGTTGCTGCTGCATTTTGGCTCGGATCTCAGCAATCTCGCGCTCTTTCTCTGAAAGCATCCTGCGGCTCAGGTCCTTCTCTTGTGCCAGAGCAGCCTCCAGGTCATTAATACGGTCTTGCCAGCCTCGGGCCTACCTCACAAAGAGGAAGTCGGTTAGAAACACAGCAAAAGAAAAGGGGCCCAAAAGGAAGAGCAAAGGAAATTTGAAATTTCTGATTTCAAAGCCACAAAGCATGAACACATACTTTGTCTTTCACCTGGTTTTAGTGTCTGTCTACCTTACACATGCAGTTTTCTTTCCCTCCACTCTTCCATTTCTGCTTTCTCGTTTACCTGCTCCTGCCCCTCCCTTTCTCCTGTGCTTCTGCTGCCTCTGTTCAATCTGTCTCTCCTTCCTGTCAAATATAGTAAACCCTACACTGCTGAAGCAGACTACAGCCATCATTCTGACAGTCTGACTACCCACACGAGCAAGAGTTGGAGCACAAGAAAAAATGTATTTGGCAATCGCAAGATTATGTTACACTTACACGCTCGACAAGACGACAGTTAACAAGCAGTTTTCCCATCATAAGTTGGAGGTCATAGTTTATTAGTGGAAAAACCCAACAGGGCTGACAGAAATGAACTGGGAAAGTTGAAAATTCTGAAATACAGGTTATTTTTTTAAGAAAACAAATGGTCCCTTGTTATAATAACATAAAAATGTATTGAATGTCTAACTGAAGACCATAAACAGACAACACATATACACAAAACAGGAAGTTCCCACTTACTCAAGCTTTCGCATTAGTTAGGCAAGATGGTGTTACGCCCTTTCCAAATTAAACAGAATCTCTCCAATAGAATGAGCCTTAATCTTGAATTCAGCATTTTCCAATCACGTGATTAAGAGAAGATAACCCATTCACATGGGTGTGAAATTTAGAGATTAAAGGCTTATATCTAGCACAAAATCATGCTCAACTAAGAACACACACAAAGCAAGAATTCTCAGTTGAGACACAAATCCTCAGCCTAAAGTCAAGCCAGTCCAACAGGAAAGGAGCTAACAATAAGTAAACACCGATACAGCGTCAGTAGACACAGATACAGCGTAAGTAGAAGTGAGTTAATGTGTGACAGTGGTGATGTTTACCTCCTTCTGCAGGCTGGCCAGCTGAGCTGTCAGACTGTCAACTCTCATTGCAGACTCCCTCAACTCCTCACGAGCCATGCTCGCTGAACTGCTGTTCATCTCCGATGATAGACGCACGTTCTCCAGCTGTAACACACAGCAGAAGAGTCAGTAAGACAGTCCTCTGAAGAAGCTTAAATTCAATAAACTACCGCAGAGAGGAACTGAATCGCACTTTCTGCACAGAGACTGGAAGGAAGTGCAACAAAGTGCAGATGGTAAGAAAGAGGCGTAAAGGGTACATCAGAAATCTGAGGGTGGGAGCATATCTTTGCAATCAAAAACTCAGCTGATATAAAAAAACATCTGCAAATGGCATTATCCATAAGCAACCTCCTCTGCATATGCATCACTATTTTCAGCCATGCCAATATACTGATCTACAGATCCCTTTTCTGATGCAAAAGTCAGACACTACTCAAAATGTTTAGTAGCTAAAGTAAAAATAAGTCAATTATGCATGCACACAAATAGGTTTTGCAGAATATTTTTACTTCTGAGACTCACAGTGAAAGTTAATGTTTCAGCACACTGGATCACCCGACTCAGACTTTCAGTTTGCACTGGATAATCATACTTTCACATGACAAAACCAAGCCATGCACACAAGTACATCTCTTTCATGCACACACATACACAATGCTGTTTAATCTGAGATTAAGATACAGGCCCTCTCATGTGATACTGACCCTCCTCTGAGTTGAGCTAGCAAACATCCAATTCCAAAACCACAGAAGTTTTTTTTAAACATTGACTAAGCAAAATGAAGAGTGTGCTTGGTTACATGAGAACATGTATGTTTACAGTCAAACTATGTGTAAATTAAGTATAGGAAAGTATACCAGAGTTAATCTAGTCAAGTAGATGAGCCAGGGTATTTGAATGGGTTAAAAAGTACTAAATAAATGAATCACTGCAAACATGGAATATCCAAGATAAACACCGTTGCCTGGATGTCTCATTAAAGCTCAAGTCTAAAACAGACTTTGGGCCAGACACTGACTTCAAGGTTTATGAGGTTGAAGGAAGTCAATGTTAGCATGATTTTCAAATAATTAAAAATATTATCATTAGCAATTAGCACTCTTTACAAAAGTTTTTGATCCACAGAGAGGTTGAATGATGTAGAAATTACAGCATGTAGAGAATGATTAAATTATGCAGTTCAGTGAGAATTAAGAACATATTTTATCTCGTAATTATTTTTTTATTGCATTATATACTGCCCACACATCAGTCTTTTTAAACATGCAATAACCCCTTGATGTTTAAAACACTTTACAATTTTTACAGTTATTAAAGAATAAACATTGTTCACACATTTTATAACCAGACAGCAAATTTTCTCCAAGTGTTTTCTCTGTCCATTTTAAGATTCCTAACCTTTAAGTGAAATTTTTTAAGTGAAACTTTTGTTCGCATCTGACCAGGTAAAAAAAAAAAAAAAAAAAGATAACTGAAGATATTTTCCAGGTCCTCAATATGAATTCATTTTTAGTGCTGAAGGTGGAGATAGAGATAGATTTTATATATAGATATACTAGGAAGTTCTTTATAACTTTATAAAAGTGTTTAATGTTATAAAAAGCAAAAAAATTACTAGGCTTTAGCTGCCATAAAACAATTTAAGAGGAATGATGAGGAAAAAGCAAACACTGCATTTCTGTTTTTCAGTCACCTTGGCCAGGTACGTTTGCTCCATCTCATCCTTGTAGAGCTTGACCTGGTCATCGTGCTGCTGTCTAATGTCAGAGAGGGCCTGAGCCAGCTTGAACTCATACTCCATCTGGTGGCCTGAGTCCACCTCCACCATCCTGGTCTCATGTCTACGACGGGTGTCCTTGATCTCCTGTGAGTCACATAAACAGAGTGATGAAAGGTCAGCACACAATATGCTTGCATTTTAAAGCTCTGGCTCAAAGGTCTGCGTCTACATCACTTCGACATGTGAGCGCATGCCACACCAAGAGTCAACAAAATGGGGGTTGGAGAAAAGTGAAAAACAATGAGGCAGTAGCAGACTGGTCTTCTGTAAAAAGCAGACACGTAAAAAGAATAATTTTGCCTAAACATGACCTGTACATGATCTGCTGGGTATAAAGTAGATTATGATGCTGCCAAACAATGTTTAGTCTGAATATAGCAGTTTCATGTTTAAAGAATAATAATTTCACATAAAATCTTGACAATTTCAGGTTTAAATGAGATTTGAACGTGATGTTCCCATTAAGAGGCTATTACAAAGCTCTTCCCTTTTAATCCATAAAGTATATGCAGTGGCTTCAAATTATTTGGAGTATCACGCCCCAAAGCCAAATAGTCCTTCCCTCCATAAAAGGTGAAAAACCCAGGATATTCTTATTATGGACAATTTACATTCCAGCAGACTGCCCAGCTCTTTCAATATTACAATCCCAGATATTCAAATTACACCAAAATTTTTGTGCCAACATATTTTCCCTTTTACTGCCACCACAGCATGTTTCCTTTCAGGTCAGTAAGTGCAACGTCACTCAATAGAGCCAATCAACGCTCAACGCTGTGAGACTCTGTCCTCAGGGAGTGGTAACAGTGTGTGAAGTTGTGTCAATCAAATATTTAGTCAATACTACCCGTCTGTAGTACAGCACATACCAAGGGCTGTTCAATGATCAACAATACACTACAAATAGATTCCAAGTTAGGCTGAACTAGCCTCTGCAATAGCTGTTAAACTTCTGGTTTGGCAGGACCCATATCTAGATTGGCTTGAGTTAAACACCAACTCAGCAGATTTTTGGCACATGGACCAAGAGGTACAATATATATGCAATTAAAATGTGATGTAATTAGCACATATGCATTCAATAGCCCACTAAAAGCCCAAAAAATGTGTTATTTACCTCTTCAAACATGTTCTTGCGGAACTCAAGCTCCTCTGTGAGGCTCTGGCAGCGGTTCTCCAAGTCCACTCTGAGCAGGGTCTCATCTCCCAGCTGTTTCTTAGATGAAGCCAAACCTGCCTCAAGCTGAATATGACAGTGGAGTAAAGTTCTGTTTGTACAGCACAACTTAATCATAGTTTTTTAAACTATTCCATTCATGAGTTTTCTCAAAAAGTACCAAAAACATTTTAAAAACGCCCCAAACGTATCAAACAATAGAAAGTTGTTGGTACCTCTCGGATCTGGGCTTGCAGGTCAGCCAGAGCGCCTTCGAGGGACTTCTTCTCAGACAGTGCTGTGGCCAGACTTGCCTCCTTAGTGTTCAGCAGTGCCTCCACATCCTTCAGTCGGGCCTGAGAACCGGCCAGGTCAGAATCTTTCTTAGCGTAGCTACAACCACAAACAAAACCCATAATTGGCACCTAAATACTTGAGGGCATGTGTATGTTTCTGCATCCAAGTGAGAAAGAAAAAACAGGAGAAGCTGCATGTTTAGGTTTTAAAGATGCAAAACAATGAGGTGTTAAAATGCTAATAAACAAATGATTGTGTTACGAGCTGATCAATAAGTTAGTTGATTAAAGTGACACATGGCCAGGGCAAGAACAGTAAATCATGTTTGATCAAAGGAAATTGATGGGAATGAGACTCCCTGAGCAGACTGGGCAGACTCTAGGCTGCCTTGCTCAATGTTATCAACCCAGAGCAAAAATGGGTGGAGCACCACTATCTTACACATGATCAGTCAATGGAATCCTGATTCCAACCTCGTCACAGACACAAAGACTGTAAATGTTTGGGTTTTGTTTTCCAAAGCACTTCTCCTTTCACTAATCCCTCAAACAGGTCATAAAACAGTTTCTTATAATAGTGGGACTAGGCCCGTCCCGATAAACAATAAATCAATTAATTGCACGATAATTAAAATGAGGTAGATTATTTTCTGATCACGATAATTCGTTTGTTTGCTTTCCAACAGACTTCACATTGGTCTCTACCGCCTCCTGTCGTTTCCTTAGAGTAATGGGGCATGCCCTCTCTTGTGGGTTAGCCTAATTGCTATCCGCAAGGTGAGAAAATGCTAACTAGGTACGTATTTAAGCTGTGAATACCGCTTATGCCACTGCGTACGGCCATCTCACTTACAGGACGGGAATTATAACAGGCAAAGGTGCCAAACGGATGAGTGATGGCTAACTTAAGACACTTCACTGACTTGCAAGTTATATTTGAGTAACTGTGATCTCAGTATTTAAAAATTCTGACACTGACTAACTGCATGTCATTACAAACCAAGCATTATTAGTCCTGTCAAACTAAAACACATCTTGTGAAAAGTGTCATTTCTGCCACCAACCCAAAACCCATCCCATTAGCACAAAGTGAAAACATTCAAATTAATATATTTTTCTAACCTCAAAACTTACTTTGTGTAGTTGCACTATCTTTTACATATGGGTGTCTGGAATGCAACTTAGAGGGGGTGGGGTGTGGGACAACCACCGCATGACTGCACGGTTTAAAGCAGGAGTTCTCATCAGAAGAAATATCCACCAGACCCCTAAAAGCTGCAGACATATGACTGCACAAGGGCCTCACGAATACCTGACTACAGCTTTCCTAGGACATAAAGATCAGGGCACACAATATACATCCATGCACATGTGCTGATTATATAAAAAACTGAGCTGGAAAGGGGCCCCAAGCACGTATGACTGGACAAGAAAGAGAGGTGGGGTCCTGAGGGGCAGACGGGTAAGAGCAAAATCTAGGTAGAAAATAAAATGCATGGCATGCAGAAGGAATGTGGAGCATTCAACACTCAACTGAAAGGGAGCAAGAGAACACTGAATACAATTATGTCTTTGTGTCACTTCTAACTAATTCAACCTGAAAACAACAAAGCTTTGAAAAGATAGTAATGTTCTGTTCTGATATATTGAACTGGTATCTGTACCAATACTTATGTGAAGCATTAATTTGATCAAACCATTACCAAACATCCAACTCTGTTGTTACTATGAAACCAGGAAACACCCGTGCCTTCACAGAGCACAGATTTTCGGCACACTGCGTTAACCCTAGTGTCAAATATAAAAAATGGGGGAACACTTTTGAACCAATATAACTATGGACACTTAGGTCACTTTTCAGAGCAAAAATGAACAGCTGGGCCTGTAAGGAGACCTACACAAACATCTGTCACGTCACTCAAATCCACAGTTTAAGAGGCTGCTTCAGTCATCCAATTACGTATCTAAAAATCAATCACTATCTTAAAGGCAGAGCTGGATAAACAATTTCCTCAATTACAACCAAACAAGCTATTCAGGCCATAGAGTGAAAGTCTGTTTAGTTTCTTTAGCAGAAATCCACCACACAAGTAGCATATTGTACAGTAGGCTATCTTTTGGTTATTAACACAAACCTAATTGAATTGAGGCCACCAACACACACAAACCCACTCCTGAAGAGGCAACAGTACACATAGAGACAGGTGTTACAAAAAGAGGGTCTGTTCAACATTGGAACAGGTGGCAAGAGTGCACATTCTGCTTCAGTCAATCAAGTGACTCGCACTGTTAAGATGGTCCATGTTAGGCCACTATTATACTACAGCAGGATCGAAGTAGATTGAAACAAAATGAACATTCAAGGGGCTGGAACTTTCTGAATTCTTTCAACGACTCTGTTTTGAAATTTTCCACATGGAATTTCCTGTCTTAAGTCCAACAGTAATAGCTTGAGGATGAATGTGTGCATAACTGCTATACAGCATCAATCCCTTCACCCAAGGCTGTATCCTGTATTTTCTATTAAAAACATATGGAATAGAAGCTTCAACTGATGATCTCTACAACTACAAAAACCCACCAACCCTATTCTTCGCCACTCAATTTAACACAAGTTAAGTGCATGAAATGTAGTCTTCCAAGCCATAAGACACTACAGATGGTGACCAAGTGATTAAAAGCCATGAGTCTCCAATAAAGTCTTTAACAGAGGTAGTCAGCAGACTGTCAGACAACAAACTGCATAGGAAGACATCTAATCTGCATGTCATTTAGGTTCACTCAGACATTTGGTAATCTCTGAATGAATGGTCTCATGAATGGAATGGAGTTTAATAAAGGGCAGAGAGATCTGCATGCATCCTCACGACATGCTGGAATTCTGCCTCTAAATTCTTTCTCTGTGACCCAAGAACTATTCACTAAACAGGGCGTAATCTGTTTTTTTCAAATAGTTCTGCTTAGGTGAAGCATAAATACAGATTCCCCATTATAATTCAACAACGCCTCATTATGAAAAAAGTACCTGCCTTCCATTCAGGTCAACCTATTAACTCAATATTTAGTTCTATTTATTCTAGCATGGTAGTTGATAACCCATCAGGCAAAATGAATTTAACTAATCTCACTTATATACAAATAATAAGTTAGAGAAAAAAAAATCTGCAGGAATATTAGTGGAGAAAAACACTAAATTATATATTTGTTTACGTGTGCTTCTGTTTTTACGCCATGTAAAGTGAAAAGGAGTCACCAGGCAAATAGAACACAAGCCCTCGTGAGTCGTTCGGAGTATCAAAACTCCATATGTTTATAATAATCACCAAATTACTACCATCAAAAACTCAAACGCAAATTTTAAGATTTACACAGCCATAAGTGATTATCAGAGGTCGTTAATTAAAGAGTGTTAGTGGGATAATCCTTAAATCCTCAGCCATCAGTGCCATGTTCATTCAGCATGGCTTCAAAGCTGCCAGGTCCACATAGTTATTTAGCGCAAGATGACACTTTAATAGACAGAAATCTTGCATAACTTTATTCGACTACAAAATGAATGAGTAAAGGTCTGTAATTAAAAGCAAACGAAAGGTAACCAGGCATTCAGAAACATCCTGTTAACATCAAGTGACTTGCTCCCTCCAATTTGCTGCAGGCTCTGTCTAGTGTAAAATATGTGGTCTGGAGCCAGTACAAATTTACACAAGTCAACATCAGCACTATTAAAGAAGCCATGTGGATGGTCCTAAGAACAGCATCTTATACGGTCCAAATGTGCTTTTTAAAATCAGTGTACAGAGTCTAACTCACTGTATGGTCTTGCTAATATAGGATCACTGCACAATTATAAAATTACAATCAAAGCTTTTTCATACTTCGTCAATCCTTACAGGGTTTACAAACTAAAAGTAACCACAAAATAATTTGTTCACACAAACATAAAGAGGCCTGAATTAAGACTGTGTTTAAGAAGAATGCTTTTCAGCTTTTGGATTTACTTTCAAAACTTGAACCTCAACGTGACCACATAACTACAATCGACTGAATATTTTTGGTTAATACACTATTGTGAATTAGTTCAATATCCAAAATATACAGGATAGTGTTATGAGAACTTTACCTCAAAAAAAATAAAATTATGACATGGTCCTGATTAAAAGCACCACAGACAGAAGAATCAACTATCTACAGAAAAACCTATAGTTATAGAAGCAGAAGCATGTGGTCAAATATAAAAATTACTATGTTTTCATGTGAGGCTCGGTTTCCATTCAAAAACGTCTGGCGGATGATGGTGGCTGCCCCTCCCCCTCTCAGAGTCAGAAAAGGAGTGGCACTTGGAAAAGGAAAACTTCAAGCATGGACTCAGAGTTATTCTGCAAGTGATTTCCAACATTTCTTCAGGAATGGCTCATGCAGGGGGTGTCATGTTAATCACGGCAGTAAGCGTGGCACCGACCCACAGGATTTCATACTGTGTTACTGCTCTCCTTGTTAGGCCACATTTGGCGGGACATTTAGAAACAAACAGAGTAGAGAAAAAAAATCTGGATACACTGAATGGGAACTAAGATCCCACAAACGACCCACACAGATGCATTTTCACCATGCAACCCCATTTTCTGAGATGCTGGCAATACGTTTAGATTGTTGCTGCATTTTTTAAAGCTCTTAATAGCACTTTTGTGTGAATTTGCCTTCCTCAGTGAAGTTAAAACACCATCATGTTACTTCATAATCTGGGCAACAAAAAGGCCAGCCAGTGACATAACACATCAGATAATCTTTTTCTCAGTTATCATGCAGGCACATTCTAATTCTTATTCTCCTCTGCTCAGGTACACTTATTAGTTACACTAACGTTCCGGTCATTGCATTGCACTATTTTTGTCCATTTTTTTAACGTTTTGTCTTCTTTTATTCTTTCTTCTTAGACTGAGCATGCTAAAGACAGGAATTTCCCTCAGGTTAAAAGAGATTCTCCTTTACATTAGGGCTTTCTGGATGAACAGTGCTAAGGCAACAGTGTATTGATAAGATCACAAAAAGCACTGACATTCATTCTTTAATTGCTAACAAGTACTGTAGCCTCACACTCAGGTTCAAGGTGTAGGCAAATCCTTTACAGTCCTCAAACACCACTCCCTATGAAGATAAGATAAAAGTTTATCCAACATCAGGGTCAATGGTATACTCAAATAACAAAAGAAAAAATATTGCAACACAAAGTAGCAAATATCTGTGTAACACTGACACTGCTGTGTATAGGTATAGCAAAGGGGAATGGAAATTGGGATGGGCATTAATAACTGAGAAAAAGATCATCACATTTGTATAGCAAACACCAATGTAACACTGTAAAGATAGATTAGACTATAGGAATGTCACTCTTGAGTCAAAAGCATGCTCAGTGCAAGAAGAATGAATTAAACACAATAAAACAAGAGAATGTCTCAGAGCAATGAGTAAAAAGTGAAAAAAGAAAACAGAAAAAAAGATTGTATATGAGCAATAGTACCACACAGTGTAGCAACACATTTGTGTAGCAAATACCAGTGCAACACTGACACTGTTTTATGTAAATGGTACGGTTTAGATTGGATTATAGGTAATGCCAATCAGCAGCGCCATGTGGGTTAGACTATAAATAATGAATAAAGGTTCTGGCACCTCTGCAGCAGCTGTTCGTGCTCGGTTTTAATCTTGCCCAGCTCTATCTGGAGCCTGGCCCGGTCCTTGGCCGTGTCGTCCAAGGACCTCCGGGCGTCCGCCAATTCGGTCTCGTACAGCGTCTTCACGCCCGTGAGCTCCCGACTCCTCACCTCCTCCTTCTCCGCTATCTGCAGGTGTAGCACGCTATTCTCAGACTCCAGGCTACGGACTTTATCAATGTAAACAGCCAGACGGTCGTTGAGGTGACTGAGCTCCTCTTTCTCCTGCAACCGGGTGATCCTCGTGGGGCTCAGAGGAGTGCTGCTCAGCCTTTGGCCGGCCGGTGTGGAAGGTCCCGTCGCCATTGTTAAGGTGGAAAAAAGCTAATTTTTGTTTCTAAAAAAGCTCCAATGCAATTAAACCCGTTTCTGCAGGTCTCCGTTGAAGTTTACGAACCGTTCCGATATTGAATACGCCGCTCGAGTTTGTACTATCTCCCCAAAAATACTCTTAGGGTAAAAGCGGTTAAAAATGATCCCTTATTTCAAAATAAGGGCCTTTCTCGAAGTAATTGGCCTTAAATAATTACGTGGAGATACGTTTTTAGTTTTAAGTGCATTCTACATCAAAGATAATAGTTAAAGGAGGCGAAAAACCCCACAAAAGAAAAGGAGAAAGCGAGCCACAAAAGCTCTGACTTTTTTGTCTTCCTAACCGAATGAAAGAAAAACGAGCATTGACTAATATGGCTGCCGCCGGGCGCCGCGGAAATATCACGTGACTCCATTTGACCAATAGGGGTCGAGAAGGGATGAAACGTTTTTCAACCGAAGAGAGGAGACAAAATTCAAAACAAGCGGAATGCAGTCAACAGTTCACATAACAGCACGACAGAAGAGAAACACACCCTTTACACACACGCCTGCCCTTCTTCTCTGCACATTTGATTGATTTTTATGATATTGACGTGTTTGCGGTACAATAAATTGAAAAGTACTTTTAATTCCCCCCAAAATTGTATCTCGCTGCACTTATTTCTACACGTAGAATATTCAGACACACCCCGAAATTCGGGGACACAAGTCTTTTGGAAGGCCATTTTTCTTCCATGACTGCCTGAGTGCTCAAAGCAAGTTCCATAAAGACATTGAATGGACTGGAACATAGATTGCAAACCAGGCCTTCTTGGCCAATATTGGTGTCTGACCTCAAAATGCTCTACAGAATGAGTAAATGGCCAATAATTCCTGCAGAAACTGCTAAATCTTTTGGAAAGCCTTCCAAGAAGAGTGAAAGCTGTTACAGCTATGAAGGGGGACCAACTCCATATAAACAGTCTTATATATTTGTATGCAGTGTCAATAAAGTCCTTATTGATGTAAGGTTCATGTGTCCCAATACTTTTGTCCACAGAGTGTAACGGTTTGCAAGTTCATTATTACATATCATATGCTAAACACATTTTTTCTACTGTTAAATGCTTGAGGCAATACTATAAGTGCCCATAATGCCATAAAGCTTAAACAATTAACAAATCTTCCAAATAAAGCCTTTGTACCTTGTGACGTCAAGCATGACCAACAAGACAGGATGGATTTTCCACAGATTAAACCTTTAGACTGCTGCTGTCACACTTAATGGTGTTTCTCCATTGAGAATTCCTTTTGGTTTAGGACAAAATTAATATCCAGTGAATACATATGATTATATATGTGCAGCTTTGGCATTTTTTCACGTGAAAGTACAGACAAAGTGCTCCAACTTATGGTTGGTTCTGTATGCCTAGGCCATCATTACAGTGCGTAAATAACATGCGGTGATCTTTGTGGAATTTAGACATCTGCTTTGAGGAATACAAGCATTAAGTTCCTCAAACTCAGTGGGACAATTTGCCTCGGGTGTAATAGTCTAAAGCA
Organism: Ladigesia roloffi; assembly: GCA_037577295.1. Lineage (NCBI taxonomy): Eukaryota > Metazoa > Chordata > Actinopteri > Characiformes > Alestidae > Ladigesia > Ladigesia roloffi. The sequence continues at coordinate 4,914,279 of JBBKCR010000034.1, read as the reverse complement.
TATTCTGCATTCTTGTGTTTAACATTTTACATCAGTAACTTGTTCATTAAAAAGAACAAGCTAGGCTTGCACTGGTATTTTGTTTTTAAATATTAATGAGAAGATATTTTTAATAGCAGATGGGTAATATGAATTTTGTTGAGAATGACAGAATGATAGGCACACTGGAATTCAGCAGTAATGCCTGCTCAGTGTCTGGGACCATGTAGTAATGTGAACTGGCCTCACTACCTACTGAAATGGGCAATGATCATTTTTAACAGGTGTATCTAAGCAGGGAATTCTCCAAACTATTCTGGACACTGGCCCTCAACTGGAACCCCTGACCCCTGATATTATATGAGTGTGATAAGCCTTTCTCTAAGTTAGCAGCGTTTGTAACACATCCTTTGGTGATCTCCACCTGCTCTCGCCCCAAGCCTGCATACCTATCAATCCTGAGTAATTACTACGTACTACGCAACTACTCTGTTTACATTTGGCCTCAGTGCGCTGCTGGTACTTGTTGTTTGGTTAAGATAGGTCCCTTTAAGCCAGATAAGCCAATTGCCTATAAGGTGTGATAAGTTTGTGGTGAACATAACAAACAAACAGAGCACAGAAGCGGGAGAAGGTCATTTGGAATGTGACGTTTTTGCATTGCAAAAATATCATACAATAGCCTGCGCCAGGGTCAATCTCCTAACTGCCACTTATGAAACCAAAAAAAATTCTTCATTGTTCTTGCCTGAAGCAATGTGTTCTCTATTGTGAAAAAAAACATATTTATGGGCGTGTTAGTGATGTAACTCTTGATTTGAAAAAGCCAATCATACCTTTGGAAGGAACAGCAAAAAACAAATTCCAAATACTTGTTAAAGTTTTACATATTAAAAAACACACCAGCTCTTTTTTAAGGCCTACTAAAAGAAGAAAGATATAGACTCTCTTGTGTGTTGCATCCTTGGATCACCAAGCACAGCAGTACTGGTCCAGTTTAAAAAAATGGACCAGTTTAACAAGTGTAAGTTTAACTTTTGGTTAAGTACAGTAAGTACAGTAAATAGTCACATAATATGCAAGTGTAAAATGTCTGGTATAATTTATAAGGATGTCCAAGAATGTTGTGCAAGGCAATTATGTGCAATATGGAGTGCATAAAGTGTCGTAGTGTCTGTAAAGTGACAGAGTATTGTCTATGAGGCCATATTGGTCAGTGTTCAGCATTCTGATGACCCGATGGAAGAAGCTGTCTCTCAGCCTGCTGGTACGGGACCGGATGCTGCAGTTCCTCCTGCCTGACGGACGTAGTCTGAATAAATCGTGACTGGGGTGACTGGAGTCCTTGATGATCCTCCTTGCTTACTCAGGCACCATTTCCTGTAGATGTTTTGTAGAGGAGGAAGCTCACTGCCGATTATCCTCTCAGAACCCCGCACCACTCTCTGGAGAGCTTTGCGATTGTAGGTGGTGCAGTTGCCGTACCAGGTTATGATGGATCCAGTGAGGGCACAGAGGTAGAAGGTCCTGAGGATGCGGGGGCTCATGCCAAATCTCTTCAGTCTCCTGAGAAAGAAGAGGCGCTGCTGCGCC
>JBBKCR010000034.1:4887199-4906111 GCA_037577295.1 Ladigesia roloffi | reverse complement strand
ATAATCTGCATTTGTGTTCTGCTGAGGAAACAAAGTCACCTTCAACTTGGATGCCCTGGGGGTAAGCAAATAAACATTCAATTTTCATTTTTGGGTGAACTATCGCTTTAACTGGGTAAAGTAAGTTTATAGCCATTTACTACTACAGAATCAACAGTGTGCAGTATTGTAAGGGGGTGTTACTAAATGACCGTTTTCCCATGAAAAAAATAAGCAAAGTAGTTTCTCTATTGAATGGAATTCCATGGCTCAATACCTGTGTGAAAAACGGACCCAAAAAGTATAAGGCTAGAACACAAATGTGTAAATATACAACATATGTTTTCTGAGTCATAGTCTGTTTCATTCGTTCTTATGGTAGAGTTTGGTCATGATCATCTTGGCTGAGCTTTGACCAAAACAACACAACAGCACAGCTTTGCTGTGGCAAAGAATCCTCCATTCAGACACAGCAGCATGCATCAGAAGACTTCCAAGTCATTGGAGTTATAAACTACGGGACTGTCCTCTGTGCCCAGTGCAGGCTCTGGCTCATCCTCCGGGACCTCCTCCAAGGACTCCAGAGCCTCGTTGGTGTCGCTAGCAAAAGTTTCCCGAGATACATCATCATGCTCCTGTAGGTTCAAAGTGTTGAGAGCTTGCTTCATCTTCTTGGCTACTATGTGCTTCCGGCGCTTCTTGGCCGCTTTTTTGCAGTTGTATTCTTTCTGGTTCTCGTCATAAAATATTTCCTACAAAACAGAGTTAATTTTAAAAAGAAAGACAAGTACGGTCTAATCCCCTTTCTTCATGTTTTTACATAAGACTGTATGGTATCGGTTATCTACTGCTGGCATGAATAATTTGAATGCCTGTATTTGAGCAGTGTTATGCTGGCATTCACGTTTTATCTACTATTCAGCAGGTATTGTCTTTTCATTGAGAAAGTATATGTTAATAAATGGAAATATTAAATTAATTCAAATCTTCATTCAAAACATTTGCACAGATTTTTAAAACTCTACTTAGTAAGAATTTCAAAAGCATATTACATCATTTTTCTTTGCGATGCGGTTTTCAGGGCATTGTACCAAATTTTTTTACTCCACTACTAAAAAATGTTTTGGGTTGAGCATGTAGCTACTGATGCACTGCTGCTTTCACAACATCACATGACAATCTTCCCCTTAAAACTTCTTTAAGCAGTCAAAAGAATTGGAAATCAGATGGCACTAAATCATCAGACACACCCAATTACTATTCCTCCAATTAAAATATACACATGTAGAAAGTTTGAGTGTAACAGCTGGTTTGGCCGAGTGCATCATAACTTTATGGCAGGTGGCAGACATCTACTGCACCGCCTTAGAGCACAGCCAGGTCTCAAAAATTTAACTAGGAACAACTCAAATCATCTGACAATAAGAAAAATGCTCAAACATGAGAGATCATGCATCCATAATAAGTGTGATGATGCAGCTCATTAATATAAGTGTACAAACACTGCCTCCAACTCAACTATGGCTGTGCAGCGGTTTTAGGTCAGAATATTTCCCCTTTTGATTTAATTACTTTATAGCAAATAAAAAAATCAACAGTATAACCAACAGATCTGTTTACTGCAATAAAAACGCAATCATAAGTTTTTACTGCATCATAAAATTCTTAAATAAATGATAGCATATATTTTGTGTTTGATCAATGTATAAAAAGCACTTCAAGTATTAGCCTTGTAAGGGGGATTTTGAGAATGGATATCCGGAAATACAAGCATTCAAGCCAGTAAATTGCTATTTGGGCTTCAAAATTTTAATAAACCATCCTAGATAAAACATATCTTATTCCAGGGGACTAGGAAAATTGCAATTGTCCCTTAATATACTGTTTTGCTGTCCATACTGCATGAACATACCTTGATCTGGTCATGAGAAACACTGGGAGTGTTCTTCAGGAGGTTCAGATACACGCCTCCAGGAGTTCGCCTTCTGCTGCCATCCTGCAGGATGAAAGCTCCCATTATTTTTTCTTTCTACATGTTGAAAGTACCATATAAGAACTGGACTAAAGCAGCTTTTGTATAATAAGGTGCACTAGTGCCACTTAGTGGCAACTCGTTGGAAACTACACTAGTAGAAAAGATGAAAGGAACCTATTCAAAAATTACCTGTCTGCAGTGTATTGCAATAAATATAATACCAAATTGAGTTAATTTGCTTTGAATATGTTCATCTACAACCACAACTGAATACAACATACTATATGAACTTGTTGCAAAATCAAGGCTCATAAAGCAATCACATTTAAGTAGCAAAATTATTCAAATTTAAAAACACTTACCACAGTATAAAGACCCCCGGTTTGCTCAATTGTTGCAGTTTCTGACAGAAGCTCTATTGCTTTCTTTACACCAATCACAGTCACAACACGCTCTATTAAATCTTTCTTTGGCTCCATTAACCTTTCAAAAAGAATTTAAAAAGGACATGTAAATCAAATATCGCATGGAGAGTGAACAAAGTAAAATATGCTACATGTACAATTCCTAACAAAACAAATTTACTGTCTCTGGGAAAGTTACTACAAAGGGGCAATTACTGTTGCTATATAGTGCTCAGTAACACAGTGGTTCTCAAAGAAAACTTCAGTGACCGCCAGACAGTTATTTTCCAATACAACTTTTGTCTGGAGAGAGTGGTAAATCTGTCTGGGGGTCCCTGAAGAACCATGAACATAAATAAAATAAAAAGTCATTCCTACAGAACTTAAAACAGTGAAAGAAGTATAGTGGGCTTCACTTTTTCAATTTACATAAATTACATAAAAAATTTAGCCCTTACTCCTCTCCTCTGGTTCTTGCACTGTGCTCGAATGCTTGCTAATATCGCACGTTGCTTTGGATAAAGGTGTTTTCCAAATAAAAGTAATGTAATGTCACTTCATAACAGCAGAAATTTGCTGTCAACATGGATGACACCCTCTACAACAACCGAAATCACATTCAAGGACTGACTGCCTCCTTCCTCACCTATGTGCTATTTCCTCGATCACTTTGTCTGCAGGGTCGTCTGGAGTAATCTCGTATCGCCCCTTAACGTCCATCTCAGCTCTAGAGCCCAGTCTTTCTTTGGCCGATCGCTTCCTCTTGAGGTGGCTGTCGCCTTTCTCTTGCTGCATATAGTCCTCAATCTGGCTGTCCAACATGGCCTCCATGCCCTGCGCGTGCTCCTGCTTCTCCTTTTCCATCATTTTGCGTGCAAGGTGGTAGTTGTACGTCTCGCTCTGACGGCTGTCCATACTAACTCCTCCCTCCATGCCCAAAATGCCAAGCTCAGCGGCAACAGCCTCCTGAGTCTGCTCCTGCACCACAGAACCCCAGACGTTATTCACCTTTCGGCCTGCGGGCACTGCCACGGCTCTGGGGGCTCCGATATGGGCAGGAGGCAAAGGGGCCGGCACATTGGAGCACTTCTGACGCTTTCGCCTCCACAGAGCAGCCTCTTCCTCTGAGTCGGAGTTGCTGTCACTGGAGTCGGTCCTGAGGGAGCTGCGGTAGGTGCTGACAGATGCCGCTGTTTGTGCTCTATCTCTGCTCTGGGAAAACTGACTTCTATAGGTTCCGGTGGAGGGCACCTGTAAAGATCAAAGAGAAAGATGTTAAAAATATGAAAAACTGTAATAATATACTTGTAAATCTCCAATAACATAGATGCATCAGGATATTCTCACTGCAAATACAGTTGCTTGGTTCTTAAAATTGTCCCTCACTCAGATTAACTGTAAATTTAAACTAATAAAAAGAGATTTACTACTCTACCACTAATATAAATGCCTATGATTTTAGAGGGCTATAATTGTCCTGTGGACATTTACCAGCATTATTATGGTCCTCACTCTTTCTTTTCTTATTATATCCTATGATATATTCAAAACAGAACTAGCCCTTCTGTCCTGTAATATATTATAGTTAGTAACTCTTTATACTGTAGAAATGTTTCCTGTAGTAATGACGAATGCCATTATACAGCTTTTCCTTGTCTTGTGATACTGCAGTAAGTAATTTAGTATAGAACAACATGCACTATAGGGCCAAACATATTGGGACACCAAACACCAAAAGGATCTTTAACGAGATTAAATATATAACTTCAATATGGAATTGATCCCCCTTTTTCTTCTTGGACGACTTTCCACAAGATTTTGAAGTGTTTTTTTTTTCTGAATTTGTGCCCATTTTTTCGTTCTGGGGAACATTTATGAGATACGGGAATGATGCTGGGTGAGAAGGTGTGGCCAGTTCTTATCCAGGTCAACCCAAAGGTGTTGGATGGGGCTGATGTCAGGATCCTGTGCTGGCCAGTCACATTATTCTACACCAATTTTAACCATGTCTTTATGGACCTTGCTTTGTGCACTGGGGCACATTCAGGCTGGAAAAGTCACCACAAGTTGAAAAATGTCTTTGTAGTCCACAATGTCTTGGCCTTCTCAATTATTAAGAAGTTTCCTAGTATTTTTCTCCATATAGTTTGGAAGAGAAGAGTACACTACACTTCCATGCAAATGATAGGACAAGGGGTTCACATTTTTCAAAGATAACAGAGAGCCTTTGGGGCTAAGAAGCTTAGATATATTGCCACAAGAAGATTTAATGAGAAACCCAGCATATTTCAGGAATAACAAATATGTTGGGTTTAAAAGAGATGACATGGCTAATCAGCGTGGTCGCGACTTCAATAGTTTGTAACAAGATTACACTGCAGTTTGAACCGTCTGTGCACACAACGTGTACTTATTAAAACACTACAAAACTCTATTACATCCATCAGCACATGCAACAGGGTTAACTTTACAAAAGAAAAACAGAAAGCTAGCAACACGACGTGCTAGCACAGGCCGGTTCCGCCCACTAATGATCAATCCTGGAGGACCACATGAGTTTGTATGTCGTTACCTGGTGTCTTTCGGCTGAAGCCGCCTGCATTTCAGGCTCTGAGTCGGACCCACTGATCTCTCCATCCTCTAAATCCTCCATTGTGTCTCTGTGGCGATCACCCGCCATTTCTCTCACTCGGAAGTTTGTCGTAGTTACACACTAATGACGTCACCAGAGCCTCTGCCCCAGACTGCGTGTACAATATAATGAACAAAAGTATTGGGACACATGTATTTTAGGACCTCTATTTGTTAATGGAAGCTGTTTTAACTGCAAAAGGGAGAAACAGCTCCATAATGAAGTCTATTTATTTGAATGCAATTACATTAAAGTCCTTGTTGGTATAATGGTTAGGCGTCCGGATATTTTGTCCATATAGTGTGTACTCTTCTTTAAAAGACTACTTACTGCGATAGCATAAGGCAAGGAAAAGATGTATAATGGTACCGCAGCCACAGGAAACCTATTAGAAGGTATATACAGTTACTTATTGTAATGTTGTACAGGATAATCTGCAAGTATTATTATTTTGCCCCAAAACATTTGTCAGTGTAATGCATTTTTTTAAACTGAATGTTTTTATAGGAGATCATTCCCTTTTAGTGTTCTACGTGACATTTTGCACCTACATATGCACCGAGAATATCCAAATTAATAGACTATTTGCGTTATTATGCAAAACAAAGAAAAATGGCTAGCAGAGGATGGTTTCGATCCATCGACCTCTGGGTTATGGGCCCAGCACGCTTCCGCTGCGCCACTCTGCTGTTGAGCAACAATGAGGATCAGTGGTATATAACGCATGCAACTATAACTCAGCTACCTGAACCACAAAGTTATAAATCACAACCATATATTATTTATGAGCTATATTTCTTTGTAACTGTTTTAATGTGATTACATGCTTTCATTTTAACCGCTGTAGAAAACCTGCAGATTCAAATGTAAGCTACTTGGCTGTAAATATTTATTAATGATATAAGTGTTTTGTTAATTAAACGAATTGGTTAAGACATTATTTTATAATAATATATCATATCACATAATTTCATATCATACCATATAACTGGTTTTGCTTGATAGTAGTTAACAGTTCGCTTTTAATTTTAAATATTAAAATTTTTCAGTAATCAATTACTCTGGGCTGACAATGATTAGGTACAGTTGGTGAGATTTTAAACATGAATTATAGCAATTTTAAGAGTTCATGGATTGCAGCAAAGTACATTCTGCAATTTTTAATTGTTTCGTTTTTTTATTCTATTGGTTGTGCTGCTTCTAATTTCTTCTTTTGATCTGTCCACTTTGCAGCGGTAAGTGCATATATCCCACCCGTGGGACTAATATCCTATATTATCTTGTTAAATGCCTAACCTTCAATAAATGTTGACAACGCGAGACTTTAGTTTTGCAGCTGTCTTCATTCTCAGGCTTTCATTGTTTATTTTTATTTTAAAGAACGTATTATTCTAGTGGAGAATGCTTTGTTCTGGCCTTTGGTTCGATGAAGGTGTGTGGAGGGGTGGGGAGGGGATTCAGCCAATCAGAGTCGTTTATGTCTGACAGTCTAGTCCCTCCCCTCACAACGGCCCGGTTCCACTTCCCTCCAGCATGCAGCGAGTCCTCCTGCACACAGCGGCCCGGCTGCCAGCTTTCAGAGTCAAAGTCTGCTCTGTTCAATTCCAACCCTCCGCAGCCATGTCCACACTCCTTATCCAGCAGCCCAAATACTCCTGGCTGAAAGAGCTGGGCTTGAGCGAAGACAACCACGGAGTTTACAACGGCACCTGGGGAGGCACAGGCGAGGTAAGTCTGCAAGATTAAACCACATGGCAGCCACAAGTCGTCTAAATATAAACACACGAGGGGTTAAAAAGAGGCTTTAAAGCAGTGGAGGCCTCTCTGTGAACGTGGCGTTTTGAAGGCATTGTCATAAGGTCCTTGTAACAGACCTGGACCAACATCTACACAGAATGGATCCTCTAAGATCCATATTTCTGTCTGGATTTCTCCCTAGACAACAAAAGTACCAGTCTGCTGACGTTGAACTAGCTGTTTTGCAACATTATTTGCGTTGTGATTTATAACTTACATTTATCTAGTCTGTGATTTATTATTAGAATATATTTTATTACTTAAGTATAAACAGCCTTGTGTTTTTTGTTGAGATCTATGTATTTGGAAACTATTGTTTCTTTGTGTTAAAATATGTATATGGACAAAAGTATTGGGAGGCCCGACCATTACACTAACAAGGACTTTGACATTGCATTCAAACATTTAAATGGAACTGTAATATGGAGCTGGTCTCATTTGCAGCTAGGGCAGCTTCCAAACAACGATACTTGTAGTGTCATGTAACATTAATATTTGTAAAGTGTCCTGTACTCCATTATATGCATTATTGTATACAAGTTCTAATAATATTCTGTAGAATTGACTGGGGTACCACTGTACAACTTTTTCTTACCATATGTTATTGCATTATGTATTTTTCTATTGAACAGTGTACCCTATGGACAGAAGTATTGGGGAGCTTGACCAATATACCAACAGAGACTGCCTTCTTTGCCGCTATAACAGCTTCCACTCTTTTCCACAAGAAACAAGAGCGTTTGAGTTCAGGCACTGACTCGCAGTCTCTGTGCTAGTTCACCCCAAAAGTATGGGATGGGTTGAAGTCCGGTCTTTGTTCTGCTACACCGAACACATCCAACCATGTCCTTGTGGACCTTGATTTGTGCACTGGGACACAGTCATGCTAAAACAGAAAAGGTTCTTTCCCAGCTGTTCACAGAGTTGGTGGCATGGCGCTGTTCAAAATGTTATTGGTATGTTGAAGCATTAAGGTCGCCCTTCACTGGAAGCCAGGGGCCTAACTTCAACCCCGAAAAACTGGTGTGTCCCAATACTTTTGTGCATAGTGTAGTTGTAGCAACTGGTTTGTTAGTCTGTTACCCGTTTGCAATGCATTGCGTGTCATTGTTTCAAACGTCAAGGAAATTTCAGTAAAATGAAACATGTTTCTGTTCATGTAATGAAAATATATACTTTATAAAATAGCTTAGCTCAAAAGTTAGTGGTTAGCAAATTAGCAAGGCTAGAAAAATCACCTGCCTGTCTAATCTAAGCTTGGACCTCTTGTCCAAGGCAGACCAGCTGTTAGACAAAAACTGGAACATTGTCCAGTCCAGTCATTTCCAGTGGTTAGGGTGTGCAACACGTAAAAAAAAACACGTTTGCTTTTTAGCTTTGAGGCTAACTGGCACGGTCCTCCTTTTCTGCAGCAGTGACACCTTGTGGATCTCAGTAGTATGGATGTCTTAGAGAGAGTCCCTGTTGTAACCTAATCCATAGCTGATGACAAGTTTCCATGTGTCAAAACTCACATGTGCTCACAGCATGTAAAATCCCCAGCAGTGCATGCCCATATCTTTACACTGAAATGCTGTTTATCATTTACACTTATAATGCACACATAAAATGTAAAGTATATTTAAATCCTATAAAATAATCTGTAGAATATTACATTAAAGTATTCTGTGTTTACATTTTACTGATTTGTTATACTCATTGTAATAAATGGCGCAGTGGCACCAAGTACTGCCCAGGGTGCTGCATGCCCACTGGTTTACATGGTGCATGGGTTAAATACAGACAAAGAATTTCACACTGTGTGTTGTGCTGTGGTGTGTTCACACATGAGAATGTGCTGCTTTACAATTACTGTATACATGTATGTAGCCGAGATAACAAAGCTAACATACACATATAAAATTTATAAAACAGTATAGTCTTTATTGTGACCGACAGGAACAATGAAAACAGAATGGTGGCTCTTCATGGCAGCATAATAATTAAGAATATAAATGAACAAAAAAAAACTTAAACTGTAAAATGTAAACAATACACAGAGGAAGAGAAATGAAAACAAAAAAACCCTATATACAATACAAAATACAGCAGTAGTGCACAGTTATATTGCACAGTCATGTATTTAGATATTGCACAGTGTTGTTCATAGTTATATTGCACAGTCATGTAAGTCAGTGTTGCACAATATGTTGAATTGGTGGGGGTGGGTAGGTGGGCATAGTGTACTCCCTGACGATAAAAGCTATTTTTGAGTCCATTGGTTTTTTACCTGGTAACCTGTAGCATCTTCCAGAGGGCAAGGGGGAGAAAAGTACTTGTCTGGAGTGTGAGGGGTCTTTAATGTTTTAACTAGCTTTCAGCTGGAGTCTGCCAGTGTAAATGTCTCTGAGGGGGTAGTGTGGTCCCAATCAACCAATCAGTTATAGCTGGTGAATGTTATTTCAAGAATGTCTCTTAAGTGCAGATAGCTTGTTCTAGTGAAAGATATTTCAATGACAGATTTTGTTGTCTCTTTCATCAGTTTTAAATGACAACCTCATCTTCTCTCCTTTTTCTCCTAGGTGGTCACGTCATACTGTCCTGCTAACAATGAGCCCATTGCTAGAGTGCGACAGGTAACATAATTCTGAATGCATGCAGGTACCATGTATATTCTCAGGATAACTTTTGTATGTAATGTGGGACCGGAACCAGCCAAGGAAGTTTGAAAAGCATATAATTTATCCAGTTGTGTTATACAGATATAGCCAGTGAAAATGCTTGCAATAAACTTGTTTTTCATACAGAGATCCTGCGGTGAATAAAAAAACTGCAGAAGCATCTGCTCCTAAGTAAACAACCTGAATGTTACTTGGTGGCTGATTCATGGAATATTTGTACTTTAATAGCATTTAGATTTTGTGATGTCCATAGCAGAGTAAATCACTAACAAATAGGTAAACCACACTGTTGATGTCTGATCTTCATGAAGTATTAATTCATCCGATGCCCTTCAACCAGGCCACCTTGGCTGAATATGAGGAAACGGTACAGAAAGCACGAGAGGCCTGGAAAGTGTGGGCAGATGTAAGTATAGCACCCCAAACAAGATAACAGACTTGAAATATGAGACCTGTAAAGTTTAAACCAGTCCAGACTCTTCCCTTTTATAGTTCCTTGCTAGTGGTATGAGCTTCCTAAGATGACCTTTAGGTCTTAAGACACCGTGTTCTTGCTCTACTTTTACATAAAGATTTTAACGCTCTGGTCCTCCAACTGTCCTAAAACCTGAATGTTTCCTCAAACTGTAATGTAATGTAATGTAATGTAAATAATGTTATTTTCCTGTCAACGACATTTTCATTCATATCAGAAATGTCTATGCTTTCTATTTTCATTTATGAACTCTTAAATCATTTATCTTTTTTTTTTAACAGATCCCCGCTCCAAAGAGAGGTGAGATTGTGAGGCAGATTGGCGACGCTCTGAGGAAGAAGATCAAAGTTCTTGGCAGCCTGGTACAGCCACCTTTCAGAGTTATTTAGTGAGACTAGATTGGATTATGAGTAAAATGCTGAATTAAATGAAATATTTTGAGCACACGGTGTGAAAGATCTTTGCCTCATCATTAACAGGTGTCTCTGGAGATGGGGAAGATCTATGTGGAGGGTGTCGGGGAGGTGCAGGAGTACGTTGATGTATGTGACTACGCCGTTGGACTGTCTCGCATGATTGGCGGACCTGTTCTGCCCTCTGAAAGTATGTCAGCTTTGGTGAATCATCCACTGTTCTGGTCAGATTTTTCTCTAGTTTTTTTGTGACCTTAATTTACAGTTGATAAGTTATGATTGGCTGGGATGCTCACAACAGTAGGGCTTGTACATTGAGACTGGCTGGAGGCCTAATCTGTAGCCCTTAGTGATACCAGTGCTGCAAAAGTTGTGATAATGTTTAACAGACAAAATATAGCTCTGGAAAAAAATATGAGATCATGACAAAAAGTTTCAGTTTTAAGAACTGCTGACAATTTTTCTCCTAATTTCCAAATAAAAACATTTTCTGTAAAGTATCATATCAAATTAAATAAGAGAAATGTTGCAGTGTTTACAGAACTAGAATAATTCAACCTCTTGTTCACTCTTAACCAAAATGGCACAAATTAATTAACTTCTTGTAGTGTTTTACCATCCAACTGGTCACAAGAGGAGAGTGTTGATTACATCGGTCTTTTTCTACTTTTCCTCATGAATAAGATTTGATTCAGGTGATCAGTAATCAGTTTTATTTATGTGGCTTTCATTTTTTTCTTTTTTAAATGTTTTATTTCAAAGTAGAGATTTATTTAGGTGTTAAGTCGTATTTTTAAATAAGTTGTATTTCAGTGTTAAGTTAATTTTTCCATTTTAAAAGTGTAAATAATTGTATTATTTATTATTTATTAATTATGTTTTGATTTTTATATTATAATTTTCTCCTTAATTACTTTGTATAACCTGATGTACTAATTAATGACACTTACATGTGTTCATTTACTTTGATTTGTTGTTGTTGTTGTTGTTGTTGTTGTTGTTGTTGATGGCGATGATGATGATAATAATAATAATATTATTATTACTACCCCATAAAGCAGAATGAGGTGCTTGTGTAGGAATTTAACAGGCACTGGCATTGAATGGTTGCCATACTCATAGAGATGCTGATTTAAAAATAAACTTTAGTGATTTTTTTTTCCAGAGCTTTATATCATGCAGCCCTTATGGAAGAATCTGTAAAGAAGTCACTAAACATCCTTGTGCTGTAATTTCAGGACCAGGCCATGCCCTGATTGAGCAGTGGAACCCTGTGGGCCTGGTGGGCATCATCACTGCCTTTAACTTTCCTGTAGCAGTGTACGGATGGAACAATGCTATTGCTCTAATCTGCGGCAACGTCTGCCTTTGGTAAGGCTTCTACACATAAGAATAACTTTTAGGTTGTGGATAAAGTAGGCAAGAAACTTATATTAGACATGAAGGACATTGCACTTAAAAGCTATTGTGATTTCTGAATTACTTTTATTTTATTTCTTTGCAGGAAAGGAGCACCAACCACACCCCTTACCAGTGTAGCAGTTACAAAGTGAGTGGGCCTTAGAATAGACCATTTTTACACTCCCTGGTTTGATGCAAATAAAATCAACATAGTAGGGAAGATTTAATTATTTTGCCCTCAGTAGAATACTGATGTAGTTGTTTTAAAATTTTCATGAAAGCAATTTTCATTTTCAGAAAAAAAAAATCTTGAAGAATATAATATTTTACTTTGGGCATTACCTATATGATTTATAGGTTAAGGATATCACATGTTTTTTATTATCAAGTTTCTTCACGTTCCCCAAGTCTAACGTTTAAAGTGTTTTTGTAAAGTGTCAGTCGTTGAAAATTGATGGGTTGTAGTCAACATTTTAAGTGAAATAACATTATGACTTGATGTTTGTCTAGGAACTGCACTGACTTTGATGCAAAAGTGTTAAAACTAGCCGTGCAGATCAACAGTTTTCACACAGAACCTTAATTCTAGACAGTATCACCGTTGATGTTTTTATGTTGGTGTTTTATGTTTCAATTGTCAGAATTTTCAATTGTCAGAAGGTTACATCATGTCTCTAGTCATATTCTTTGTGTGATTTCTTTTTACATGTACTTTCAGGATTGTTGCTGAGGTGCTGGAGCAGAATAACCTCCCTGGTGCTATCTGTTCCATGACGTGTGGGGGGGCCGACATTGGGTAAGAGCAGTGCTGCTGTTTCCTAACAGAGTGTTCAGTGAGCTTCTTTTGGACTGAGGCACTTTATGTAGTTTGGGCTTTAAACGCCAGCACTTTGGACTTGATGCACCACTTTGGAAATTACCAGTACACTGACAAGGCTGTGCGCTCTAGCCTGTGTATTAAAAAGTGTGTGTGTGTCTGTTTCAGAGTGAATGTTTTTGTGATTATTTCAAATTTCTAAGTGTATTTGAACGGATAAGCAATTGCACAACACAGTAGTCATGTTCAGTACTTCTGTAATGTCCCTAAAGCAAAATAGCAAACAAATACTGGAGAGCCTCTTGTTTGAAACCAGCCTTGTATTTAAGATACAAAAATGAAGATTTGTTTTCTGCTGGTTTGAGGGTTTTGGCAATCTATCCATGTGAAACTGGCCAGTTTGTATAATCATAAATATTTCTCACAGATCATGCAGATGTGAGGCTCGCAATGTTCTCGTTCGTGTCTGTATTCATGGTTGGTTTAATTGTTTGTGTCATCTGTCTGCAGCACAGCGATGGCTAAAGATGAGAGGGTGGGTCTGGTGTCCTTCACTGGCAGCACTCATGTGGGCAAACTGGTAGCTCTGATGGTGCAGGAGAGGTTTGGTGAGTGACCCGTATTGGTTTGCATATTATGTTTACTTATTCTTACCTCACACGCACACCAGGAGCATGGAGAGCAGCAACATTTGCTTTGGCTGCTCTGCTAGGCCATGTCTGTTCAGAATTATTGGTTTATATCTTATAAAAGATTCCACAAAGAAAACAAGGCTGGCTCACATAGAAAATGAATTACATGTGGCTGCTTTGTTGCGCCTCATGTGAACTTAGGGTTTCATAGCATTGTACACTTGTAACATACCAGGTCAGCTCATTGGTTTCATTTTTAAGGTGTTTCTCAATTTGTTGATCTTTCAAGACAATTTTCATATTGGGAAATAACTGTGTTTTCTGAAAAGGTCGCCAGTTGCTAGAGCTTGGAGGAAACAACGCCATCATTGGTAAGATGCTCACTACACGTGATATTTGGGTTTATTTTAAATAGTTGTTGTAGATTTTTTCACAGTGCACTTACATTCTGACTGTATGAGTGAAACAAATGGACTGTTGCATAGATTTTAAGCTTTATTAGTACAGCTTATTCCTCAGGGCTCGCAATATGGTTTGTATTTAAATGTAGGAGAAATATAATAGCAAAACAGTAACAGCACAGTAAAAGTGTTATGGGAAAATAAATTTAATGCATGACTTTGGAAATCTAAGAAGGAGCAAAGGGTGAAAATAAACGTGTAATTTAGTAAGATAATTAGTCACTTGCATGCAGCTACTCATTATTATGCAGTTACTACACTCTGTACGCTTCTGGTGCATATATACATACATACATGCATATTCTCAGCGTATACAAACACAGATAAACTTTTCTTAGTTTACATATACATTTATTTACATTTATATTTTTCAATACACCCTTTATATATATATTTCCAGATTGTATGGTGTAATTTTTATACTGTACTTTTATGGTTTTATCTTGTTCTGTTTTCTGGCATGATGGTCCCACTTGTGCGACTATTGAAGGATTATCTTATCTTATACTCTGTATGTACTCTGCATGATAAAAGCATGTTCAGTCTCCTACAAGTACTGATGATGCATGATGAGACTTATTGTGACAGTTCGTTCATTACAAAGAAAACAAACAGTACACTGTTCCTCTAGTGTTTGACTAGACATCACCATGTTTAAAACTCCTCTCTTGTCATCAGTTTTTGAGGACGCTGACCTTAACCTGGTGGTCCCCTCAGCTGTATTTGCCTCTGTGGGAACTGCAGGCCAGCGCTGCACCACAACCAGGAGACTGGTGAGTAAAACTTGGGCACCGAGAACGTCTTACTTAATGTTCTTTATTACTTTTACTAGTTAAGCTCACTATGTAATTCTTGCAGTTTAGTTACCATAAAAATGCACAATTCACAAGTTTACAGGTGGAAATTCACACCAAAACATTGAAAAGGAAGAGAAATTAAAGCAAGATAAAAATAGAACAATTTTCTTTTCTTTTCCTTCATTTGAGTTGTTCCCTGTTCTGGTTTTAAGATAGATCACTTATCTGGGGTCAATTCTAATTTGTGCGTTTGCTAGTTGCTGCATGAGAGTGTTCATGATGAGGTCGTGGAGAGGTTAGCCAAAGCCTACAAGCAAGTCCGTATCGGTGACCCCTGGGACCGTAAGTTCATGTTTTTCGGCTAGTTTCTTAGAAACAAGAAAGTCACAAAGTTTTAAAACGTGAAAATGTTTTGGGGGGAAAAAGAGGTAGTATTCCATTTATGTACTGTCTTCTGTCAAAAGGAGGGTACTGTGATATTCATGTACCCTCAGTTACAACATTAAGTTGGGATCATGTGCCTTAAGCAAGTATTAAGGTTACGCTGCATTGACTTTCGCTGCATTGACCTTTGAAAGGTGTATAATTATATTGAAGGTGTATTATTTTATTTGAAATGCATTATTGTACCTTTCAAAACTAAAAACAGGACTCAAGACTTTTAATGCAAATTTAAAATCTATAACAACAACATTAATATAGTACATTTACGTTCCATTAAATAAAGGTGCTGGAGACATATCCTTCAGGGTACCGCTTCAGTGATCACTTTCAGGGTTTTTTTTATTTATTATTAATTAAATTATTATTTTTTGAAAGTGTAAAAGAAAAACTCCCAAAAATAGGCTATTTTACTGGTTTCTTTTGTTTTTTTTGTTTACAGCAAGTACTCTGTATGGGCCACTTCACACCAAGCAAGCTGTTCAGCAGTACCTGGCCGCCATAGAACAGGCCAAGCAGCAGGGCGGCACTCTTGTGTGTGGTGGAAAGGTAAAGTGCTGCACCATAAACAGTCCCATGTGTAACTACTTATAAACCATTTTAAGTGTAAGGTATTAATGCAGTGTGACAGGTTTCTGCAGCCCTGCTGGGGCACTCCAGAATTTAATTCAGACTCTAATCCCACAAATCTCACTTTCATCTGAATTGAAGGCAATAGGATTACTCTGCTTAGGGATTTTTGCGGAACGGAAATACTGTAGGGAAAGTCAGTTAATGCAGTGTATGAACAAAGTTATAGTGACATTTTATGGTTTCATATTTCAATTGCAAAAATGTCTCAGAAAATGTTGGACTTTGGAAACAGTACCAGGATCATGTGACTGCCATTGAAGCTATAAAACCCTGGGAGAAAATATAGGAGTTCTTACAGGAAGCAATTAGTCAACTCCTGTAATTTGTTAAAGGGCTTATTTCTTGTTTTAATGTTGATTTCATTTGCAGTGTCAATATCAAGTGTTTACTGTGCTATTAGTTATGGTAATTATGCATGGTTCACTGTGTTATTTATTTATTTTTATCTCAGCGGGGTATATGGTTGTAGTACACAAATCTAAGACAAGTAACTAAAATTACTTTGTCATAAGCATGCTCAGTGCAACAAGACAATAGAGAAGAAAAACAATAGTGCAACAGAATAACAAAATAACTAGAACAGATATGATAAAGAGATCAGTAGTGCAACTGGTTTACAAAAAGTGACTATAGAACAAACATAGCAGAATAGAAGCTGATTAAAACAATGACTTGCGAACTTTGATTTGTCAGGTAATGGACCGCCCTGGTAACTACGTGGAGCCTACCATCTTCACTGGACTGGCACATGACGCCCCCATCGTCCACACTGAGACCTTCGTCCCCATTCTCTATGTGATCAAATTCAAGGTACACATGATTTCTTTTCCCTACAAGCATCTGGGTTTTCAGGTCTTATGTTTTTTTTTTTGCCTTAATGGCTGTTTCTTCTCTAATCTTCAGACTGAGGAAGAGGCATTTGCCTGGAATAATGAAGTCAAGCAGGGCCTTTCTAGCAGCATCTTCACAAAAGACATGGGCAGAGTGTTCCGCTGGCTGGGGTGAGAGTGCCACTGATGCTGATTTTGCTCTTTATATACACATTAGCATGCCAAAAGTCTGACTAGGTCTTAATTAGCCTGAGCACTATTTAAAATGTGGTTCATGTAGATACTTGCCAGAGTCCAGACCCGGCAGTCATAGTGCTTCAAATTTCACCAGTGGTTCAACTCGCCAGCTAAGATACCCGAGTTTGACAGTGTTTTATTTCTTCACAGACCCAAAGGCTCTGACTGTGGCATCGTTAATGTTAACATTCCAACCAGTGGAGCTGAGATTGGAGGAGCTTTCGGTGGGTCTAGTTCCACATCTTTTTCTACTATTATTGAAAAGTTTGTGTGGAAAGAAATATCTGAGTTGCTCCTGTGTGTTCTTGTGTGTGCAGGAGGGGAAAAACACACAGGAGGTGGACGTGAGTCGGGCAGCGACTCATGGAAGCAGTACATGAGACGGTCTACGTGGTGAGTGCACATTTTTTGATGAACTACTCCCACACTGAGTCGTTTGGTCCCTCAGATGTGATTTTCAGGAAAAGTTTTGAGATTTGCGTTAGAATAAACGAGATGCCAAATGCATTTAATAGAATTCACTATGGGGAGGTTTTGCCTTTGCCTGTGACATATCTGAGGATTTTTTATATATTTTGGGGACTATCATCTGAACCCGTTTTATATTTCCCCTCACATAAAACTTTGAAACGATTTATTCTTTAACACACACTTCAAAACAGAAAATACTCTATAACTGTAATGCACTGAAACCCTAAAAATACTCAATTCTGTTCTGCAGCACCATCAACTACAGCAAAGACCTGCCGCTGGCACAAGGAATCAAGTTTGAGTGAAGATTGACAGGAGACTTATCTGAACAGCACTTCAGTTAAAGAGGAACAAAACACTAAAAAATTTCAGGTTTGCCTTTTCATTGATCCAGAACTATCGGCAATCTCTCATATGTCCAGTTAGAATGGTCAGTTTGGTTTGTTTAGTCATTAGAAGATATCAAGGTTTGATTTTGTTGTATAGAAAGGTGAAATGTCAGGAAAAAGTTTAAAATGAAAAAGTAAAAAACAGACTAGTTATGTGAACTGTTTTCTGAGCACTTCTCTATCAATGCTACCCTGGGATAACAGACTCTTTGTACAAATAAAACATTCTTTTATTTTTGATGGAAGTTGTGAGTGTTTTCTGTTTTCTGGAAGGGTATTTTGCGGGTGTTTTTCCTTCCTCTAGATCAGTGGTTCTCAATGTTTTTATTCATTCCCCACCTAGAAAGAAGCAGAATTTTTGTGCCCTACCTGACCTATATTGCACCCCCCATGGTATAATAAATTACTCATGCAGGTTTACAATGATTTACTTTAATGACATAACATCAACATCCATCTTTAAACAGTAGCTTAACATTATAGCACCAGATGAAACATTAACAATCAAAACATTAACACAAACACACACACACACACACACACACACACACAAATGCCTACTACTTAAATTGGCCTAATAATTAAATAGTGCTCGAGTTTCTTACTTTTCACTGTGTAAAAATAAGGCGGGTAAACAAATGACTATGCTCCATCACAGCATTAGTGACTGCAATGAGACTTTTGCAATACACCTCTTTTCAAAATGGGGTTGCATGCTTGATACTGCCACTCTCAAGACATGCTGACATAAAAATGCTCATTTTATTCCGATTCCTCGCGCCCCACCTGCAGTACCTCCGCGCCCCACTAGGGGAGCGCACCCCACACTTTGAGAAACGCTGCATTACAGTGACTGATCAAAGGATGGGCCATTTTAGGCTTGACATTTTCCAGTCAGCTGAGTGGCTTTGACAATAGGCACACTATGATGGCTACATCTCCAAAATGTCATACCTTGTGTTTTCCAGCATGTGGCTAGCACCTGCCAAAATTGTTCCAAACATTTGCAACAGTTCCTAGCCCCCAGTCTGGCATCTAGATGGTGTGGAAAGACAAAGATGGAGGCAGTGTGATGCTTTAAGCAGTGATCAGCTGGGAACTTTAAGTCCTAGCATTCGTATGGGTGTTATTTGGACGAGTTCACCCTACCTGAATATCATTGCAGATCAAGTTCACCCTTTCTATGTAATGGCACTCCCTAATAATCTCTTTCAGTTAGATGTGCGCTGCCACTCTATAAAACCTGTTCCAGAATGGTTCAAAGCAATGATTCGCAAACTTAAGGCCCACTCATAAATCACAGCTTGTTGCCAAGGCCCTCATTAGATAATCTTAAAGGGACAGTTCACCCCAAAATGAAAATCTGATCTTTATTTGCTTATCCCCAGGGTATCTAAGTCGAAGGTGACTTTGTTTCCTCAGCAGAACACAAACGCAGATTATTAGCTTTAGCCGTAGCAGTCTGGTA
>JBBKCR010000034.1:4865627-4887099 GCA_037577295.1 Ladigesia roloffi | reverse complement strand
GTGATCTGTTGCGTGAATACGTCACTCGTTTACACAGAGCACAGAGATTCTGGTGTTTGCGTATCCTAGCTCGAGACAGTCGTCTTTCTGAGGTAAAAAATGATATAATTTCTCACAAAAAACGATCGTTTCATGTCTTAAGACAACAATGTGTCGTCACGAGCCACAGGGTGTAATTTCGATTTCTCTGTGCATGTTTTTGTACTGGGAAAGGTCTGACGCCCATCCACTTCCATTATAGGACTACCAGACTGCTACGGCTAAAGCTTAAAATCTGCATTTGTGTTCTGCTGAGGAAAAAATGTCACCTTCAACTTGGATGCCCTGGGTGTAAGCAAATAAACATCAAATTTTCTTTTTAGGGTGAACTGTCCTTTTAAATAACCAATTGCGGACCAATAGCCTGTCTCAATCTTAGATTTGCCACCCAATCAAAAGCCTTCAGGGCCCACCAGTGTTCCCCGGCCCAGTGGTTGAGAAACCTGGGTTTAAAGAAATTACAGATGTCAAGATGTTGACCTGACCGGCAAATTCTCCTGATCTTGATCTAATCAAGTGGATGTGTTGGAGAAACTAGTCTGAAATTGGTCCAGGCTTGACCAACTATCCCCTCCTCACAACTCAAAAGACTGCTAACTTCATGGTGGCAAATACAAGAGTACAGCTTTAAAGGCTTTCTGGCTGAGTCAGAGCACTTTTGGTAGCATAAAGTGGAGATGCAGAACATTGTGCTCTTCAATTTGATGGCTGAACAGTGTCCATGGATTTCAGGGCCACATTTTGAGCTGAAAAGTTTGAAAACCTGTTTGGCGATTGGATTCCTACAAAGTACTGAAATGAAGACTGAAATTTTACATCACCTGGAATTACCAAAGATTCCATAAATCTATGCATTCCTAAATATGACCCTTAATCTCCAGCAGGTGGGGCAACAGCAGCATTGGGAATGTCTTAGCCTTTAGCTGTGCTCTGGCTAGTCACTCCTCGTTAAAAAAAAAACCCCTAAGATAAGTAGAAAAACATCAAGCAAATTCAAAGGCCCCAGTGGTCAGGGTTCAGTTTTCTAAACATGCAGTATAATCCCTGCTTGGACTGCATTGATTGTTTTCCTTCACTACAGGATTATAATCCATTCCCGTAGATATTGTGACATTTGGAATGCTGAGTATACTGCACCAAAGCTGCATTTTTCAAATAACACATCTGTCACATGCTGAACAGATGTGAATAGGATCTAGTTTTTATACCAATCTCAACACTGCCTTAGGTGTAATAATTTGGTGAGTTTCCCCTGCAATCACCTTATAGCACTTTTTTAAACACAAACAACACCACACAAGTCAAAGTACATTATAAATATTTTATTGACAATTCTACATTGAAATAAACAACCATAGAGACCAGATTTCAGTTCTGACCATTTTTAAATGTTAGATATGTACAAAACCCTGAATCCTTGGGACTCATTTATATTCAAATTCTCACTATCTAGAACATTATTGACTTCTACAGTACTAGGAACAAAGCTTTCCCCCCCTTTCCTCTTGCTACCTTGGAGAAAATATCTTAATTCCGGTAAAAACTTGTGTAGTCCTGATTCAGGACTCCTGAGTGGAGAGAGACAGACAGAGAGGGTAATGGAGAAGTATTATTGCACATTTATGAATCCTCTTCAAGAATGATGCTTTGAAATGTTTTTAGCGAAGATGTTAAGGTTGACAGGGCCAGTCAGCTCTCTTCAAGCAGCTTCCGAAGGTTCCTCTGAATCTGGACATCAAAGAACAGAGGAATTGCACCAGTGCTACTTTTCCAACAATTATACATCAGCACTGTATAAGGTGAGTAGTCTAGATGTTTATGTTAGGTCTTTGATTTGAGTCTCAGATAGTCAAAAGTTGGAAAAACGCAAAACCAAACCAATTATACAGTATAAAAACAACATTGAAAACTTTTATGTTGATAACTGATCCAACACTTCCTTACTTATAAATTAGCCAACACAGCAACTGTTTTAGGCCAAAAAAGTTCCTCCTTTTGTTTATTTATGAAATGGAGATCATTCACACACACACGAGCCATAAAATAAGAGCCATCTGCTTAATATTGTATAGGTCCCCCTTATTCCATCAAAACAGCCAACTTGTACTAAACAAGAAGGTGTGTTGTGGAATCGGGAGCCAAGGTATTAGAAGTAAATCTTTTAAGCCCAGAGAGTTGGGATACTTTAGACCACTAACCATGGAGAACACGAGGGGGAGTACTTGGTCTGCAATGTTTAGGTAGGTATGGCATGACAAAGTAACATCAAAATGAATGCATTGCCCATGTCTTCCCCAGGCTAACGCTGCTCATACAGTTACTTTTGTGTGCCTATGACACTTTTGGTATGTACCAACCACTGAATACCAGGAAATCTTGATGTTTTGGAAATTCTGACCCATCTATAATTTGGCCAAAGTGGCTCAGATCCTTTTTCTTTACACTTTTATTTTGCTTCCAGCACATCAACCTCAAGAACTGACTGTTCACTTGCTGCCTAATATATCCCATCCCTTGACAGGTGCCACTGCAACAAGATAATTAATGCTATTCACTTCTCCTGTCAGTGGTTTTAATGTTGTGGTTACTGTTGCATCATTCACACACATACACACACAGGCCATAAATGAATAACTGTCAAGAGCAAAGCTGCTAACCTCGCCTCAACTGTCAGTTGGAGGCATAAACGTATACTTAACAGGAAAGACAGCAATTGCACATACCCCGAAGACAGTGACATAAAAGGTGTGTCTAACTTGGCTTTGATGGGAAGATTACTAAATACAAACAGAAAAACAAGTTCATCTCACAGCCATTACCTAACATGGAGGAGTTTAGAAATGAATCAAGCTGAAGTCAGCGCCTAAATGGTTTTAAACATTTCATTTACCTTTTCTAATTTGAACAGGCTTGAGGACAATTCTCCATAGATCTCGGCATTGACTTCTACTTGGGCTCGATGGTGGAGAGAATTCCTATAAGGAAATGCATTTTTAACGTTTCATAGCAATGTTGAGGTGAATTAACATAGAACAATCGAAGGAAGCCTGTGCTCTGTCCAGTACCAAACACATTGCTATACAGAGCATAAAATGGCGAGATCAAAGCGTCTTGGACATCAAGATCAACCTGAACCAATACACTATTTTACACATAACAGCATGTGTAGAAGGAACTCGCTGTGCCTTTTCCGTGCATTGTCTGACTGTCTGCATGTGTCTACTCACTGCTGAACCTATATTATGATGCTAGTATGCCTACTATAATGCCTACAGCAGAATCTGAAAAAATGTAATCTTAACAGCGGGCATTTTTGTGGGTTTCTTTGGCCTTTGTAAAGAAAAGCAGTTCATTGATACTACAACTGGTAAATAACTCAATAACTACAAGAAATGGTATTTGATAATAGGGGCTGTGGCAGATGGCATAAGCCACCTTTAAAAACAAGTGAAGTGTCTAACTGATGCAAACTGTGTGCCAATATCCCCAGACCTCAGAATCTCACCTCTCAGATAACTTAAACCGGATTTGGCTATCCGCACTTCTGTCTGATTAAACTGTGTTAACACCAGTAGAAAAACACACAGAGTCTGTGTTTGCCAACCAGTTCTGTAATTTCTTATATAGGAGATTCAGTAAGTGATATTTTTGCATGTTAGTCAAATAACCATTCTTATCAAATCCACCAAGTGCTGGCCTACAAGAGTGTTTTAATGAAGTCTTACAAATCTTTCAGGGGAATTTTAGTGGAGTTCCATATCGTATTGTATTGTCACACAAATAAGGAGCTGTAGGCTTAGGGTCTCAGAAATAAAACCAGATTTCTCTTCTCCTGCTTGTTCACTGCTGTTTCTATCACAGCTGTATTTCAGGAACTGTCCTCTGATAGTCAGAGTGCAGGCAAGAAGATTTACCGGTCAACTAGTCGAACAGTCTTTGTAGCCCCTTATCGAACCCCTTGTTGAACTACACCTGCAACGGAAAAAATCCCAAATAGACGATGAATTACTTACTCATTGTGTGAGTATTCTCCTACTGAGCCTAATGAATTCAGCCTTTGCTCCAGAGCCAGGATCTTGAAAGCCATGTAACATGAGGACAAGACTAGAATACACACCCTGTAAAAACACAAAGCCTGTATTTAACCAAGCGGCTTACAAATATAATGGCCTGCAACATGTTCTCATATGCAAGAGCGGCAGAGCAAGTCATTCATATTACTGCACTCATAAGCCTCCATTAAATGCCACTTAATAACATTACTTACAAGAACAGGTAAATGAGAAGAAGAGTGTTGAGAGACAGTGGCTGCAGGACCTTCTCTTGCTGAACAGCACCTGAAACAGCCTTGGTCGGACCTGAGGAGGAGGAGGAGCGATAATGAAGAGATATCAATGGCTTGTTCTAGAGTGACAGAAATTTAAGACAGATTTTGCAGACTGCGTGTTCCTTCTAAAATTAGATACCATTCAGGTGTTTTGTGCTGGATGCCTGCAGGTGAATGTCAGCATGGACTGCCATCTCCCCTGTCTTCATGACGTCCAAGAAGTTTTCTGACAGGGGCGAAAACTCTGATTTAAAGGAGAAAAAAAAAAACAAGTTATGTTCAAGTTCCATCCTGAACCACCTTGGGCCTTGTTCCTACTGTGCTGTGGGTGCAGCCTAAAAACTAAATCCAGGCAAAATATGATTGTTAAATGATTTAAATATGATTGTTATGATGATTGATAAATCGCAAAAATGCAATAAGGCACAATTGGAGAACTATAATTCAGTGCTTTTAAAACTACCATCAATTGAAGGGAATCTGAGTGTGGTCTGTTTCTATTGACACTACTGTTGACTACCACCTGATCGTAGTCTGAATGCAGATTGAATATAATTTTAAAGGATGCTGAGAACACTCACCAGTCATTTTTTCATAGTCTGGAGTTTGTGAACCAGAGCTGCTGCTTTCCAGCATGTCCTGTCTCCTCTGACGCACCACTCCATCAAGATCTGAGAAATCAGCAGAAAAATCCTGCAAAACACACAAACCAGATAAATACAGGGGCTGCATGTTTTCAAGTTGGCTGTGACGTCTGCTGACTATACAGTTAATATGTCTCTGTAACCTCATCTGTTCTTTCTGGCTTATTCAGGATTTCTGTGATAATATAAGTCTTTTATCTTTTCCAATACATTTTATTCTTATTTGTCCAAAATAAGATTATCTGTGATTTGACTGAAAGGGGAGTCTTGAAATGAGAAGAACACATTGTGCATCCCTCAAATATGTACATTAACAGTAAGTGTTCAAGAAGATTACATGGGGCCAACAAAATGCCACTGAACTTCTACATATAATCTGCAGTAGAACAGATAAACCACTGTTTTCAAGTCACATGACAAATGGAATGGAGGGCTGGAGACCAGAAATTTAATTTATGGACCAGGCAAATCGGTGCTAACCAAAGGAAGTGATGGACAGTCCCCCCTGAAGCTGTTCTCTGCTGAGGACGTGACGGGCGTGCTCCCTGGATTCTCTCTCTACAATGAACAGAAGCATCATGAGTTTTCATTGTAGACCAACATAACAGTGACTTTCTGCATTGGAAATAGATACTGAAAGGTCATGCACTTACTAAATGAACACAGACTGATATCAGGAACTTGTACGTGGTGTCCCGAGACAGGAACGAAACAAAGACGTGCTGAAGAATACAAAGTAAACAAAAAAATCTAACTTGAACAAAACATCGTTAACACACTTCGTTGTCAGTCTTAAGAAAACATTGTAATTCCAACATAAACATCATGGAGCAGAAAAGATGTATACATTTATTGTAGCATTAATGTTAATTCCAATTTGTTATAATCAGCCTCAACCTGTCCATTCCTCCTCCAATGCAAAGTGCAGCTGGCGTTCTTCTAACGGTTTAAAATGTTTTGTGACATTTTGATGCAATACATACCTTCTCATTTGTTGTAGTGATCACAAGGGCATTAGGCACCAAAAGGGCTGTTTTTGTCTTCTTTATTAGAGTGACGGAGAGAACCGGAATAACAATCTGTGGTAGGAAAGTAAAATGAAGTGTTACTGTATCCTTCTACCTATTTAAGTCTAATCAAATGGAATGGATGTGCGATGTGTATTCAGTCAAGTGTTATACCTTGGTATCTCTGCCAAACACTTTGGAATGGAAACAAATCCAGTTATCTGAGAGAAAAAGCCTTCCCTGATAAAGCATGTCTTTCTGTAGAGCGCAGGTGTAACCTGAGGACAGACAGGAGCTGTTAGATAAGATGAGAAATTCCTTTGACCTCAGATATCAGTGGGCTGATTCTATTCAAATTAAATGATCCATCACACCCTCTGTTTGACTCAGGAGTAAACTAAGGGTCTGATTAAGCCAGTGAGATTGACCAGCAACATGTAGAATTGTGGACAAAGTGACTTACTTTGTTTGAGAATCTCATCTTTGCTTATTTCTTTGAAGAGCTTATGGTACTGAGCATTTGCTTTGGAAAACTAGGAAGAAAAAAGAAGAAAAGTTTTTTCATAATTATTTCCCATTAGCCATTTTTCCTAAAGTGAAGGCTAATTACAGTTTTTAACAAACTGTTTTTTTTTTTATATATACCTGGTGGTACCTAGCGACCTTCCTCTCCAGCTTTGATTCACTGTCTGTTGGGCTTTGGGAAAGTGAGGCCTGGTCGACTGGTTTGAACCTTCAAAAATCAAGGAGTGAAAGGTAAAGAACAGAGCTTTCAAATGTGTCACTTTCATACGATCATCAGTAACAACAAACCTGCCTCTAGTGTATCATTCAATAAACCCATTCCTAGCCACATGTAGTTGTGGGTTCAATTTTAGTGGTTTACCACTTTTAGAAAACTAGAACAGTCCAAATTAAAAAAATTATTAACTGAAATCAGGACTTCACAATTATAAGATTAGTACCAGGGGGGTGTACTTATCATTTTAAAGGTCAATTCTGTAATTATGTCTTAAAAACTTGTGGTAAAATAAATATCCATGTATAACTAATAATGCTTTCTAAGATGCTTTATAGTGAAAAGATAAACTTGGAAACCTTTTATAATACCTTTTTAAAGAAAAACGAAAGGCAAACTATTAATTTGTATTTCCAGCAGTCCTATGGCATTTATCATCATACAAATATAATACTATTTGTAACGAAGTGTTTTAGGTAGCATGACGATGTTTGACATGGTAATTGTTTCATAAAACACTTAGGATAACATCAAACTTATACTGGAATCTGTGAAAACTTGAGAGAAATACAGACTGTACTTCACAGTAGGCTTCTGTAAAACACAGAGATGGATACATCAAAGTCTGGGTCTATTTTTCTTACAGAGGCATTGGTGAGGTTAAATGGACATAAGGATTTTAGACAGCAAATCTGAAAAACCTGCAAAGAAAGGGATCAAGCTGCCATTTAAAATAATCTGTTACTAGAAGGTAGAAGACGGTAGGTGGGTTTAAAATAAAGGCTCCTTAGTCCTTGGTTTGACTTTTTGTTTCCCCAACACAAATGGCCCTTTAAAGTATGGCACAAATATTTAAATACTTTTGGGGGCACTGTGTATATCCAGGCATTGGTAATCTGTTTTCCTAACATTAGCTAACTAACGGAGAGGAAAATCGGCTTTTCAGATGCTGTTCACACACTCGTTTGTCAGATAGCTGTAAACTGTCTTGTGATCAGTGCAGCAGAATCCTCTGAGGACTACACATCTGGATGTGAGCATGAGCAGCAGAAGAGCAAACCCATCAATACATTTATCGCCTCGGATCTTTTTATTTTATAGAGCTGCCGTAAAGGAAGAAAGAGCTTATTTCAGTCAATGTTACACTTTGAGGAAACAAAGCAAGCATCCCTGCTGTAAATATACCTGACATGATCCCAAGCTTCACACAAAGGCACTGTGCACTGTTACATAAATGTGCGTTTACACAGCAGTGGGGTTTGCAAACACGATGCTGACGCATATACATATAGACTTTGTTTAAAGAGGAAGCCACTATCCCTACATACACTGATGGCCTCAATCATTTCATTGGTACAGGGTTAACATACAAATAACACAATTATATACAGGTGTACTATACAAATAACACAATTATATACAGGGGTAACATACAACTAACGCAATTATATACATACACTGAACATTAAAATAACCTGCCTAAAATCGTGTAGGTCCCCATCCTGTTGCCACAGCAGGACTGACCAAGGGTTGGGCGATCTAGTCATTATTACAACAACTTTAAAAATGGGGAATTTAAATATGTTCTTTTTAAATAGAAAACACCGGACCCGTCTATCTAAACACACAACTGTCCAAGAACAGTCTGGTTGGTGAGCGATTGGTGAAGGAGAGAGCTATAGAAGAGTGATTCCAAAGTGAGCTTCATTCAGGATATTTAAAAAATGACATCTGATGTTCATGATATTGTGATTAATTGTTTCTTCACAAAGAATGTAAAACATTGAGTGTATTCATAATATCATCCCACCCTACCCTGACCCGACGAGGCATGGATTCCTCAAAATCTATTAACTGCTGTGGCATCTGGCACCTACATGTGAGTAAGGGAACATTTAAGTTCTGTAAGTTGTAATGGTGGGCCTCAGTGGATAGTTTGTGTCTACTGCACATCCCAGTGATTCTTTAAAGGATTGAGATATGGGGAATTTGGAGGCTTACCTAGGTAAAGTAATGCACATGCACCCATTTGTACACCAGACCAGGCCCCCTCCTTTCACTTCGCCACGGTCCAAATCAATGTCGCTCTGATTTATATACTTTGCTCTTTTAACACATTAAATATAAAAACTGACTTTCTGTCTTGTAAATCCCATTCCTTGACAAGAGCTACTGTAACAAGATCAGATTCAGTACAGTCAGTATCTCTAGACCACTGAGCAACAGTGAACAAAAAGATAAATTACAAACATTTTGTAAACAGCAACCCCCCTCTGTGTAGTAACTGTATGTTCCAACTTGTTCATAAAACTACCCACCAGGTTTCAAGACGACATCTTCAAGAATTGTGGGCTTATATGTTCTGCCACATCACCCATGTTACCACAGTGTTAATCTTCAATAATCTTTCATTAATATTTGATGGTCTAACTTCAAATGTAACCTGCCTGCCTCTTTCTACTGAAACATTCTGGTCCCTTATTATCTCAAGCCACTCCAGTCAGGCTCACTTCCTTTGTTGTGTTTAAACATCAAACACTTGTTTGCAGTGCAGTACATTTTATATGTGAGGGGGAAGGGGGCAGCTGGTGGTTAGGGTGTTGCCCGTGCGATCTGAAGGTCATGGGTTTGAATCCCAGGACTACTATCAGCACCATTGGGATACCCTCGAGCAAGATATCATCCCCAAACATGGTACAGCATTCCTGGAAGTCCACTGCTTCACTTGGTGAAGGAACTAAATGCAGAGAAAGACTTTCACACTGTTCATACTGTGTGCTGTGGTGTGTTGGTTTGTGACTATACAGGCCCACTTTAAATGTTTTGTGTGGAAAGTAATCACGCTCACTTCATGAGGACTGCCTTTTTCCTGCTCTCAGAAAGGTCAGACTCCGTTTCCAAAGACAGCTGGGAATCGAATCCAGACTTTCCACCTCTGGTCTGCCTCTCTTCTCCATTCTCGACCTCCGAAGTGTGTATGTGGGGCTGTTCCACAACAGGAAACCTATGGATTTTGGATTGTTAGTGGGATACACACTTCAGAAATTAATCCGGATCACTTTTATAGTCTCAGCACTGTGCT
The DNA here is from genome assembly GCA_037577295.1 of Ladigesia roloffi. Classification (NCBI taxonomy): domain Eukaryota; kingdom Metazoa; phylum Chordata; class Actinopteri; order Characiformes; family Alestidae; genus Ladigesia; species Ladigesia roloffi. The sequence goes on along the minus strand of JBBKCR010000034.1, from coordinate 4,877,261 downwards.
GGGTGTATGAGGTCATGCTGTGTTTCCAAAACAGTGTAGAGTTTCATCTTTTTTGCTGGGAGACATGGTGTCGACCGAGGAATTTCTATCCATTAAAGTTGAGTGACACATTTGTTATTCAAAAGAGATGCAAATATGAGCAGACAGGGTCGTGCAAGGAAAGAAAGGTGGACATTTCACATAGAAGTGAGCTATAATGACACGGTATGAGGAAGAAACTGTTGAGGTTGTATAATTGTTTGCGGTTATAAGTTGTGAGCTACTAATAGCTGTGTATGAAGCCTTAATGTAACGGGTCCGTATGAGGAGCCAGAAAAGTTCCAGTCCATAAAAGGCTGCAGAAACGCTCAGCCAGCTGGGACCACGAGTTAGTCTCTACCTTTAGGGACTTTTAAAGAAACCAAGCTGCTTTCCAGGATCAAAGTGTTACACGACAACGTCTTAAAACTGTTCGTGTTACAACTGCTACGACAACAACAAAGTTGGCCTATCTAGCTACGAAGGCCTTTAACTGGTGCTAACGTTTGTTTACACTCTTGGAGGACGAATAATAGAAATGAAAAACTTACTTATTTTGGATCCGTGCGTCTCTTTTGTCTGTCCTAAAGGATTTAACCGCTTCAGGAGATGAAAACGGAGTCTGAACTCTCTCTGTGTGCTCGATCATCAGCACCATTTTGCGAAAGGACTGCAAAACTACTCGCCTCCCCTGCAGAGCCCAGGCTCCTCCGAGAACTTCAGCCGTGTACCGCCTAGGGGTTAAATTTGGGAAGGAGGTCCCATCCGGGAAATGGAGCTGAATAGAAAAGTTAACGGAGAGAACACAGCCGAGAAATGTCGCCCTCTTCTTTTTGCAAGTGGGAAAATCCAGAAATTTGAGGACCTACAGGCTGTGTGTGACTCCAATAAGATAATTAAAACCTGCAAATGAGCAGCGGCCCAGAGTCCAGTCTGCCCTCGACATTCCCATTCCCCCCAATTTAGGACCCATTTATGCATCTAACCAGGGGGTGTGGCTCAAACAGACTTCTTGTTTGTTTGTTACAAACTAAAGTATGACATCGGAGTTTTTTTACCTAAACATTTGAATATTAGAAGGAACACTTGCAACATGTACAACATGTGCAATTTTTCTGGAGCATCATTACTATGTCTCATATAATCGCTGCTGTTATAAGACACCTGAGGTTACTCTAATGTGTCCTTATTCTTTTCACATGACTGCTGATTTTTTGGAGGATAAAAAACTTCCTTAGGACAAATTTATTTATGTGTACTCTATATTCTTTTATACATCTGGAGCAATGCTGTCTCCTCTCACTGCATAAGTGTAAATACTTGAGATGACCACAGACAGGTAAAGAGAATATCATTGATTATGTCGTTACCTGTCAAAAAGTGCAATATATTAGGCAGCAAGTGAACAGTCAGTGCTTGAAGTTGATGTGTTGGAAGCAGCCAAAATCGAAAACTTAAGATACACTTTGACAAAGTGCCAAATTGTGATGGCTAGACAACGGAGTCAGAACATCTCGGCAGGTCTTGTGGGTGTTTTTAGTATGTAGTGGTTAATATCTGCCTATGCTTCCATGCTGACCCCAAGAAGTACCAAAATAAAAGCACCCTCAAAACTGGGACACGGAGCAGTTGAAGGTGGCCTGGTTTGGCAGCTCATGTTTTCCTTTTCATCATGTGGTTCATACCTCAGGGGCTATATATATTCAGGTTGTTTAAATGTCATGGCCAACAAGTTGTTTGGTCTTTTTTGTTACTGAATCAGCTGGTGGATTAATGTCTAGTTAGTTACTGCCTATAATTCTACCCAGCACGACTGGACTGTTTCGATAGACATTTTGGGCAACAGAGTAGATTGCTGCTTTATTTGTAGGAGAAATTCAAATAGACCAACCAGTATAAACAGAATCAAGCACTTCTGACAAGCTCAGACAGAATTGCCTTTGTAGTTCACACTTGTTCTTGTTCATTAACAAGACAATTAGAAACATTAACAGACAATTGCAATAGCCTGTGCAATTTACAACCATTATGTCTCTGAGAAATTCTCTTTACTTTGTATTAGGTGCTGCCAAAGTTGGTATGTTATCTCCTAGTTCTTACAACACATTAATATTTCTACTGAAAAAACAAAAGCTAATCTAACATCTCCTGAATTCTCTTAAACAATCATAATCCAGATATTTAGATTTCTGCATACATGGAATTAAAACTAATTGAGCTACTTGGTTGGAAAGTAATTACAAAACATATTTTTGTTCTTTAATTCTTCATTTTACCAACTTGGGATTGGCAGGACTTTCTGAAATTCTACATTAGAAACTATAAGTGATCAAAATATCTGTAGGTGACATTTGTAATGCTATAACTTATCTAATCTTATTTGAATATAAAACATTCTGTCCTTTCCAGTGAAGCCACTCACCATTTACAAGTTAGAACAGCTGGAAGAAGTGTAAATGATGAGTCTGTAATAGACCAAGCAATGTTTAGACAAGTTAAGGATCGGGCATGTGTAAAAGTGTGCTATTGTGATGGATACTCATTAAGTAAAGTGCATTAAAATTCCAGGTGAGGCCTATAGCTGTGGCCTAAGTGTGTTAATGAACTGGGAAATTACTTTGAAATTCCCTGAGTTGTGACTCCACATCTTCATATTTGCCTGTGAATTTGCCTGGGCGTCTTCCTGTCAGTTGGTCAATACAAAATTTCACAGGCCATGGGATAATAAATAATTATCATTATCCAATAATCAAAGAACATCGCAATCTATTACCGCTGTAATATAAAACCACTTTCATATTAATCAATTTGTTTCTGTCTTAATTCTCAATTAATCTCTATAATATCATGTTATGGAAATGGTATAAAATGACCTATATTTCTAACTTATATTTATTAAAGTTCAGAAATATAATCAATTAATTGATTAGCAAATTATTGATGCCTTATGAAGATGTTTTACTTTGTGCAGTGATTAAGAAATAAAACGATTTGCCAATCATTTCAAACAGAAAATACTAGACCCCCAGTTAGTAATAATAAAAAAATATAAGAGGTGTATCCCATATTACATAACGGACATATGCCCATTTTTCCCGTCCGGTAATACAAATACATCTTCCTCAGCACTAGCTCTAAATAATGAGAATGAATCTCTGATGTAATTCAAGTTGGTTTCCAGCAGAGGATGCCAGAGATTAAGTTGTGGTTCTCAGAGCTAAATGCTTCCTGGGCCTTAATACATTCAGAGATGACATTTTAAGCGACTAAACACAGTTTGAGTTAAGGTCAAAACTGGCTTGTACAAATTGATCGAGCTTTAGGAAAATTGGTGTGCAAAGTGGGCATAAATTGGGTTCACCAATTCACACCTAAAATAGTTAGGGAAAGGGGTCAGAAGGAGAGGGAGCAGATCGAAGTGAATTGCTCACTAGCTTAAAACCTGAACAGGGCTCATCTGCTTAACTGTTTCCAGCTGAATGCCTGTGCGCATGCTTGTGTCTTGCGTTTGTACATGTGAACATCTGAGAAATATTTGCCGTACCCCTGTGCAACGTTAGCTTTTCAATCCTAATTACTGTTTCATCTCACACAGCCTCTGGCGGAGGTGTCGCTGTTGCCAGCGTACATTGTGAAATGGGCCCGTGAAAGTGTGAAAGAGAAGGAAAGTAAAGGGAGAAGAAAAGTCCTGTCAGAGTTCATTATGTATCCAGGGAACAATGCTGAAAGTGGCAATGCAAGCTGCACTGCGCCGAGCTGCCATTAATCATGGCTGACAAGGAACCAGGGTTAAAGGTGGGAGAGCTGCCAGTGCCTCTGATAGTGATTATAGTGTAGAGGGAGAGGGAGAGAGGAGGAAAGAGAGAGAGAGCAGAATGGAAACACTCCTAGCAACTCAGAACTCGTCTAGCTTAGGCTACAGGCTGACGTTTCCATAATAAGGCCGTGTCCTAACCTTAGAATTATAAAAAATCTACACGAACCCAGTCAGATGGCAGTGAAACGTGACATCTTGCGCTGCAGCTGTTTTGATCTCCTAAATGCAAAAGGAGCCGAGACATGGGGCATGAGGTATGAAAACACAAGCGACCCTCAAGAAGTCTGGGGCAAAAAAATGACTAAACAGAGGAATAAACCCTATGTTCCACCTTTGGGGAGCCTACAGCAAAAAACAGCCAAATAAGCTCCACACATTTACACATTAGGGTGACAAAAAGGGTTTTTGATGTCATAGAAGAGCAGCTTTTCCCCCCAGAAACTTGCGTGCAAGACTAGATTTATTTAAAAAATATTTATTAGTGTTTCGCAAAAATTTAAATGGAGAATCCAGTAATGGTTAGATATATAATGTCGTTAAGATATATAAAGGTCGGATGTGAATTGTAGAGAAGTTCACAGTGGAGGTTAGCTATCTGAAGTGTTTAAAGGGTGTGCAAAAGCTTTCTTGTAGAAGTTTATGACTGTGTTATTGTGCATATGCTGCCTGATGCCTTATGCATTAATTTATGAAAGTTTTGAGATAAGATTGTGGCCTAGAACAATGTTTCTCAACATTTTCACCATTAAGGCCCATCTATTTATCACAGCATGTTGCCAAGGCCCACTTGGCTATATTAGATTATATTTAATAACAAATTGCGGACCAATGGCCGGTCTCAATTTTATATTTGCGGCCTAATCAAAAATGTTCGCAGTGGTCCCCAGTGGTTGAGAAACCCAGGCCTAGAACATATACATTTTACAACCACACTTGACAGTGGAGTACATGCAAGAGTTGAATGGTAATAGTCCAAAAAGAAAACATATTTTGGCCAGATTTCCCGCTATTTTATTATTCTAATCATTATATGCATAAAGTCGGCATGCACAGCCACTTGTAATGAACAGTTTTGAGGTGAAAAGTTTTCTCAGTGACTAAATTATGGAGAAATGGTTAGAATTCCCCCTGAACTTTGTCCCCCATCAATAATTGCAAATCACATTTCAGTGGATGCGTCTTCAAAGAACAGAATTCAGGAATGAGATTTGCATGATGAATCTAAAGCTTAGGGGACCTGAACATAATGGAAAGCTTCTGTGTCTATTAATCTTATTGTCTAGAACAGGATATCCAAAACAGCATCCATTTAGGAGTCTTTGTTCTAGGTATAGTATGCACTGCTACTTATCTAGGTACATTGAAAGTGAACAAAAGGTCCAATAAACCTTATATACTTTCCTGTTTCCAAATCATTGTGAGTTCAGTCGTGTTCTATGAGTTGCAGAATCCCTGGGTGCAATCTCGCTTCACTTCTGTTGCAAGTGATGAAGTGCTTGGGCTTGCGTATGACACTCGGAGCACCTGAGAGCTCCATATTCTCAGAGTCTATCTCTATTTGTCTGCGGCTAGGCGGCTCCCTCTTCGCTTCAGATTCAGCGTTCGCCCCCTCGGAGGAAAACAGAGAGCAAGCAGACAGAGGGAGAAAGAGAGAGAGAGCATAATGGACCCGTGACTGGAGGAGATTGAGGCGCTGTTAAGTGCTCGGCTTGAAAGCATGTCTGGCCTCATTAGCTGTCAGTTGTAACAATACTGAACTGGCAGCGAAGACAGGTTGGAGTCTTGTGGCCATAAATCACAGGCCGACAGCCCTCTGACAGGCTGGGAACCAGCACACATGCATGCGGGCGCCTTTTCCGTTCCCTCTCGTTCAGCACATCTGAGGCGAGAGCACACACACACACACATATAGACACACACGTGTGCGCACACACGCCTGCACCAAAACAAGTCATCAAAGAGCTAGCAGTTCCCTTCAGCTGGAGCATGCACTCCTTTTTATATTACAGGCCGGTAGTTGCAGAGCGAGGCCTGGAGTGAAGGGCCGGAAAGCAGGCCTTGTGTATTTTTTTGGATCAAATGCTTCAACATGTGAGCGCATGTAGGCCTGCTGTGTTTATGAGTTTACAACAAATGACAGTGTGTTCTAGGGAACCTTACAAAGTCAAAATTGCTCATGATGGAGATAGCAGGATTCAGAATTTAAAGAGGTGTCCAAAAGCCACCTCAAAGGACTTATTATATGAAATGGTTGTGGATGTATTGCCTGATCAATTTGAAAAAAGGTTGTTGTCTAAATCCACTCATTGGGGGCTGTGTAACAACAGTTCCCAAAGGAAACTATTTAAAATTTTATCAAGAACTGAATAAGTTTTCTCAAGAACCGAATGCTGGAGAATTGTATGAGTGTGTGTAAAAGGACTCCATGTATCATGGCTAATGGAGCTTTGTACGCACAAAAGAATACAGAATGTCCGTTTTTAGTCAAATTTCAGGCCATTTTGTTCCTTTTCATTCAGCATGACATGTTTGAAAGGATAAACCTGAGGAATTTTAAAAGGAAATCCTTTACATCTTATCTCGAAAGAGATTATGGTCCATCATAATAGTCCTAAACAGCTGCTTTCTCTGCACTGCATAGCGTTTTGATAGGCTGGGTGAGGCGGGTTTGGTTGGGGAAGGTTGAATATACATTAGAGCAGTATTTTATTGTTTTTTCTGAACCTCTGCATAATTCAAATGCTGAGATTCCAAGTTCTTTGATGTCAAATGGTTCAATGTAAAGATACTTACTAACTCTGACAGTGACAGGAACCAGGGTTTCTAATGAAAACATAGCCGTTAAATCAAAAACATTCAATGAAGCTTGACTTCCTTTTAGTTTCTTAATGTAGGGTTAATTCTAAAATTCTAAGTCAGGAGAAATCCGATTCTTTGGGAACTATTTTTACCCACAATGACCCGGTATTACAATGATTCAAAAATGTAATTTTGGGTAAAAACTTCCTAAAAACCTAATTTAAGTTTGAGCTATTGTAAAACAATGTCTCAAGGACCCGGAAAATATAACGGTTTCATACAACACCTTTCTTTGATATAGTGTGGGCAAAAATAAGACACAGCAGATGTCTGGGTTTTATCCTCAGTGTTATAAATTATAATACAAGTTACCTAAGGTAAGCCACTCTAGAATGCTGCATTTCTCAGCCATTTATTCATGAGGAGATTTTGACAAATTGGTCCTCTTTTTTCATTTTTTACTTATATTGTTTTTAATAGAATGTTGTGACTGTTTTAACAAAGTGTGCTTAACTTTAACGAACATTCATGCATTGAAAGTTGATTTTGGGTCCTTTCTATTTGTCCATGTGTCCTGAAATGTGCACGCAATATAAAAGACAGCTGGAGTTCTATAATGGTGTTTTGATATGGCAGCAAGGGTACGCGCATGGAAAAAATAGCAGCACTAGAACCTTTAGAATGTAACTTGAACCTACTTATCAGGAAAAATACTGGAGTCCTTAAAAGGTCTATGCGATTGCAGGATTGGCTGGACGGTTTCACTAAATGGCTGCGTCTGCATGTGAGGGGAAGTCCTACATTCACTGTGCGTGCACACACTCACACACACACACACACACACACACACACACACACACACACAGTGTCTCGCTTGGAGCACTAGGGCTTTCATGTCATGTCATTCTGCCTATGTCCATTAGGTTGACAGGCAGTAGTGCGGTGTGACTGGTGAGGAGAGTGGATGTGGGCGGGTGGGGGTGAGTGTTTTTGGGGGGAGGTTAAGGGGGAGAAAGAGCAGGGCCTCAGGGTCATTAATCATGGCCTCTGACATGTGCAGGCAGGGGCCACGGCCCCCCTGTGCATACAGCTGGGCTCCGCTGCTGGCACGGGAGATGGATATCCCACGAGCTTCTGTTGCCCTTGCTTTCCTTCTTTTGGCTCATTCTTTTTAATGACCATTCCGTCTTTCATTCAATCGTCCATCCATCTCCATCAGCTGTCTGTGCAATCTATGACACCTTCTATCCACTCCTCCATCCATCCATCCATCCATCCATCCATCCATCCATCTGCTGATCACCTCAGATCACATTTTTGTTCCTCACCCTGAAAAACTAAAAGAGAAAATGATGCTTCCTTTCCCAAAGACCCTTTCAGTGAACAGTTCCTCAAAGAAGTGTTTTTGGAAATGAATATGCCGGGGTAAAGAAAGACTTTTATATTCTTAAGAGCCTCCATATAATGTTAGGGTCCCATAAAAACAAAAGTGTTTCATACATCTGAGCCTTCAAGCCAAGAACTGTTTAGGAGCTTTTCTTTTTAAGAGCGTGCCTCAGCTTTGTACAGCACATTCTTTCAGAAAGAACGAGGGTGCATAAAATATTACTTTCCCCAAGTTTCCTCGTTTCAGGGACACGTCGGGGAAACTAAGCAACCACTGCCATTCTCGGCCTCTCTCTCTGTTATTCTCCGGCCATTCATCTTTCTTTTATTTCTCCGCCTGTCTTCCTCATGTAACTTCTTCCAGATGAGTGCCGCCTGTTTCCCTCTTCATTCCCCAGATTTACATGCATTGGGGATTGGTTTTGAGCTGGAAGCTTCGGAGAGTTCTTTGTGTTCTGAGCAAGTTCTTGAGAGTCAAGATGAGAAATAAAAAATAGGCTGCGAGTCCTGGGAGGATTTGAAAAAGCCCATCTCAGAAGTAGCAGGTCCTCAATTGTCATGTGAAATACGGCTGCTGCTCTTCTCCGCAGAAGATAATAAATCTTCTTGTTTGGTGTCCTTACTTAGCTTTGGATATTTTGGTTTTCTCTGTTTCCTGTCAGAAAAAAATAGTGCCTTATTTTTATCCAAAAGACCATGTCCAACTTCCATTAGCATGTGGAGCCACCAAAATGACTTCTTTCTCTGAGTGGAGGGACTTTATATGTCACAAACAACAGTGCGGTTGTTCTGAAGCGTCCCGCATTTTGGAACAGGACTGACTCATGGCTTAGTGGCGGTAATTATCACTCTATATCGTTCCTTGTGGAGCGGGTTAACAAGAAAGAATGCAGGGGTTTCAGAGAAAAGTCTTTGAACTGAAACGGCAACAAATGTGAGTGTAATTCATGTTCCTTTCCCTGCTGCTCCTCTGTTTCCCCCCTCTGCTTCATGCTAAGCTCGCCACTGCAAGTCCCTCCACAGCCTGATTGAATCAGACACCTTCGTTTGTACAGGCTATGAGGTCAAAAGAATGGGGTAACCTGAGAGAAAAACAGAAAAGGAGATGATGTCAGATTTTTACTGAGCGTTCAAGTGCATGGCATAGTAATTAGCCCGCACCATTAGTCCTGGTAATGAATGTGGATGCATGTGGTTCATGTAAACGATAAGAAAAATAAACGTCTTTATCACTAATTGCTGTTGTAAAATGTGAACTGATCAAAGATAACACTGTATACACACAGGACTGCCCTATAAAACATATTTAGGCTTGAGATACTCATGTTTTAGGATGAGTGTCCCAATATTAATCCTCATATTTTTACATTACATACTGAACCACAATTTTTGCTTGTTTGTTTGTGTCATCATTTTTAATTCAATTTGAACACAAAATTCTTGTTTATTATAAAATATAAATGTTTTATTATTTAAGGTGGAACAGAATGTAAGAAAAGCAACTTATTTTTCATACTAAATTTGTGCAACATTTTATTGTTTAACTGTCAAACCAGGAGCTAAACCAGCAACCTGAATTTGCATATTTGTCTTTATTTAAAAGGTGTTTGCCATTATAATACCTTTCATACATTTAACCTATATTGCATCAGTCTTTCAGCGGCAAAGGCTGAGTTGTGAAATCTGTGGCTGTCTTTAGCCTTTAGGTAATATTACATCATGCCTTTCACATTAAAGCAATTTTCCTGCTGGTTTATTGATAAAATGTTCATTTTAAAACAGTGATAAACTCTGAAACAAGTCAAGGCGGGTGTTGCAGAATTAGGTCTAAAGGGTTAAAAGGGTTACAAACAATGCAAACAAATACTAATGTAAGGAACATGAACCTAAAGAACGATTACTCACATAAACACAGGCCTGCCCCACATGCAGGAATACCTGATATTTGTGGAGACAGTAACGGACCAAGAAACAACAACTTGCAGCTATAAAGATAACGGAGTGTGCCCTTGGCTGCTGTTCATATGTGAACATCAACTAAAACTTCTTTTGTGCTTTGGGCTTGGTGTTTTATTTTATCATATGAACTGACGGAGCAATGAAACACGAGGCTGTTCATAATGAGCTACAATTTCTCCAAGGGCAAAATCTCCCACAATTCGATTTGTTCACTCCCTCTCACTCTCTCTCTCAATCTCCTTCTCTCTCTCTCTCTCTCTCTCTCTCTCTCTCTCTCTCTCTTTGTCTCATTCTCTCTCTCTCTCTCTCTTTCTCTCTCTCCCTCTCAGTCTCTTTCTCTCTCTCTCTCTGTTCTGTTATTTTACTGCAGTGTGCGAAGACTCCACCTTCCTGCTGTTCAAACCACAGCAGTGCCACACACACAGGGCCTGCCATAAATCAATGGACAGGATCGTGTCTGCCAGTCAGACTAAACAAGAGCATTTGTGCTGCTTTGCACTCAGTCATTAATCATCTTGACAGTTTGAAAAACACATTTCCCCTTTAATGACTGTATTTGGAGAATCACGTCTGCTTCCTCTCTTTGCATAGCTCCTGCCTCCTTTTTTCTCTCTGAAAGGGCCTTTTTCCTGACCGAAGGTCTGGGCTGTGCTGTACTAGGGTGGGCTGCGGGGGCGGTATTCGTAGGGAGGGGTGTTTCAAACCATGTCCTAATTGATCGCTGACAGCAAGGTAAATGTTATTATAAGTTATTAAATGGTTAGTCATGGTGAAAATGAACCCAATCATAGTCACTTGCTGTGTAAATGTATTCAAATCTCCTTCATTTCCTATTCTAGCACAAGCTAAATTCATATAAAAAATTGGAGCAGCTGGTGGCTTGTGTTCGGCTGGTTGTGGGTTTGAATCTCTGGACTGCTAGTGGCAACTCTGAGGTACCCTTGAGCAAGGTATCGTCCCCACACACACTACTCTTTGGGTGCTGTGTCATTGGCTGTGACCATAAGGGCCACTTTATTTACTCTGCCTTCATAGAGTCCTATTTAAGGCATGTGGAAGGGTCGTGCTGGTGTGACTGGTGGATCTGCGGTGTGACTAATGCAGTCCCTCATAGAAAGACGGAAAAGGAAGAAAAATGAAAAGAAAAAAAAACCTAACAGAGAAATCACGTCCTGTGGGTTCCAAAAACACGGCCGCGCGTGCCGCAGACGGGCTGATGGGGCCCGGACCTCCCCTGCGCTCGAGGGAGCGGCTCTGCTCAAGGTCAGGTCGGGCATGTTGGGCTCAGTTCTGCCCGGAAAAGGGGTGCAGAAACCAAAAGGAATGTCAGAAGGAGACCGCTAGGCAAACGGAGCGCGCATGCAGCTCCTCAAGCTCACTGCCAAGGCACGTTTCTCCACCGAGCCTCTCGTCCGGGACGCATGAGAGCTGACAGGTTCAGCGGCCGATCAAAACCAGCTGGAGTCACGCGGGTTACAGCGGCTTTCCGTAATTACCAAGAGTCCTCTCGCAGACCCCTGGGCCGTTGGCCACCTTTTAGATGTGCACCCCACCCCCTAACCTACCCCCTCTACCCCCCTGTATCCAGTGTTGTGCATGAACTAGTTCAAAAGAACGCGTTCATTGAACACGTTCATATTTCAGTGAACTTTGAA
>JBBKCR010000034.1:4846545-4858233 GCA_037577295.1 Ladigesia roloffi | reverse complement strand
TATATATACTTATATAGTTGTAAACATATATATACTCACACATATATGTATGTATATATACATACAATGTTGTTAACACATATTGTTTCACTCTGGGCCTTCAACGTTGCAACATATAATCTGCACTGTCTAAAATTATTTTACCATGGTTCCTAAAAATACATTCGTTTAATACGACAAAACTACTAACTTTACGCACATTTTTAATTATACAAATTAGAATATGTAAAGAAAAGTTGCTCCAGGTGTGAGGACGCCGAGCCTAAATGAGTAATGTGAGGTAAATGAGTAATGTGAGGTGGATGAATAATGGAGAGCGCGTCGTGCTGCATGATCACCTCGATGCTGACGGGGGCTGAGGTCAGAGGCTGGAGATACTCCGGGTGCAGCAAGTGGCCCGAGTGCGCGGTCAGCATGGTGAGGATCTTTACGGGGAGCCTTTTGGCCTGCCGGAGAGGGTCCGAGGGCTTCAGGGAGGTGAACTTGATGTCTGCAGGGGAGCTCCTAATCCCAGAAGAAACCTTTCTGAAGGGGAAGTAGCCCTGCTCTGTTTCTATGCGTGGAAAACTGTGCAACGTAGCTCCACCGAAAGTATCTTTCATTTGAAAGCGAGACTCAGGCTGTGCAAGGGTCCGGACCGGAGGATCAGAAGATGGGGCGCATTTTGTCCATTAGGTCCATTTGTTTCTGAAATAATCCACACAATGTCCGAAATGACACACTTTTTACAGGTGAAGAATTACTCCAAAGCCACTCATAGCTCCGTTTTCTGGCTCCAAGTCGTCTCAGGAGACACGCAGATACGAAAAAAAACAAGGATGAAAGTGTCCTATTTCGTCTGAAACGGTTCCTGCTTCAAGAACCTAGGCGTGAAACGATCTAGGAGAGACAGAAGAGCAAGGAAATCCACATTAATTTGGACAATGGTGGAAAAATAAAGCACCGAAAACGGCCAGGGTTGATCTCTTCTGCTCCGTCGTCCTTCTCCTGTTCTGGTGCGTGTTCTTGTACTTCACGGACCTTCTAAAGCTTGAGGAGGACCTTCTGAAGCCCAATAGTTGCTGGCTGCATCAGTAATGAGAACACAGGGTTCTTTGCTCGGCCCATATTTCGACAATCCCCGCCCTCAACACAATAGAATTGGCTAGTAGCAAATGATTGGCATGTCTTCTAGCCAATCCTCGGGCTGGACGTGCCCAACCTATAGCCAATTTCTGTGCTGGGGAGGCGGGCTTGACGCAACACGGGTTGGAATGGAAATGAAGCGTTGGATCACTTATGAAGGCGTGGCAAATTGGGTATGGGGCGGAGATACTCTATACTCGGGCGGGGCTTTCTCACTTGCTCCACCCACCGATCCTTTGTGGCGTTTCTACTCATTGTGGCATGAGAATGACAACAACAGCCCTTCAAATGTCACCATATTAGACTCTCCCGGCTCGGTTTGTATTTGCTAACAGAGATCTCAGCTGTCTCACATTCCACATAGTAAAGCATATCAGAACGTTTGGCAGACAGAGGGCGCTTGATTCAGAGAGTAATGGCCACACACACACGCACGAATATAAATACACACACAAACATATAAAACACACACACACACACACAGACCATATCTCACTTAATAGAGGTACACAAGGACAGATATCCTAATTTAATTCAGAAATATAAGTGGACACTCACATACTTACTAAGGTATTAAATGCTTTCATTTTTTCTAATATAATAGGGGATCTTTATGGTCTTCCGCTTTTCGAATCTCATTATTTTTGATAAAGTAAATTAAATGTAATGCACAAATGTAAAGGGCTCCACTGGAATCAACTCACCAGTGAGATAGAAAAAAAGAACAGCAATAAAACAAGAAGGACTCCTTCTGTATATAAATCTGGAATGTTAATAACTTTATTGCATTGCTGCTCCTGACTGACTTGGCAATGAGCTAATTTCGTTAACCTAATTACACAATGAATTGGTTAAAGTGCTTAAAAATGATGCCTGACAAGAGCTATTAGTGGCAGCTCGAAATAGTCTGAGCTGGCGAGGCTTTGAAGCCAAAAATCCTTTAGCCATCTCAATGGAGTGCGAAATGTGTCCTTATCCTTCATAACCTATGGGCTTATTTCTACAAAGAGGAGTGGATGGATTTTCTCTCTGATCTTACAGTGGCCTACAGACTTGGTCAGAGGTTTTTTGTCTAAGATTACACATAGTATTTATTTGGCCTACATTTTTTAGTGTTTATCAGATTTTACAACAAACAATGCTATGATATGATTAGAAACCACCACCATATGTTTTCAGCACTGCTGTTGTATATTATTCTTTATTTTTTTAACTTCTTTTATTTTTTGATCTATTTTTCTGCATGTCCCACCCCTGTTTGTGTCAGACCTTAGATGGAAACCTTCAGCTAAGGTCAGCTCAGCGATAAGGAGATTGGGCAACCATCCGTCAGGCAGAAAGGTCAGGGGTTAACTTGCATTGAGGAGCATGTGTGGTGATGGGTTTACTGTGTCACTGATTTTCTGAAGATCACACACAGATGTTTAGCGTGGGGTTGTGAGTAGTTGAGTGTGTGTGATGTTTTCTAGGCTTCTTCCCACCATAGTTGTCATTCCTTAAGAAATTCCATTGTCATTTGTATAGAAAAAGGTACATCCAAGCATATCTTTTGAATTGTAGTCTAGCCTTTTCCCTTGTGTATGTGTGTGTCTGTGTGTGTATCTATGTGTACATTGTATATGTGTGTGTGTACATTATATATGCAATATATATGTACACACACAAAAAGTGTATTATTTTGATGGTTTGCTCTGAATGACAACATTTGTTGATGGCGTTTTCTAACTTTCTAACCACTGAAACCGAATTCCATTTTGTTATTCTGAGCAGTGAATGTAGAGGCTCTTTGGGGAGGAAACTTCACTGACCTGGTTGTGGTCTGTTCTTGGCTATCTCCACGGTTGGAATGAATGGATGTTACCACAGTATGACCTCTCTGTGGGGTCATGACCCCAGATGAACTACATTATCAGCCACACCAACTCTCGAATGTAAGCGGGAGGAAGGCTGCCTCCATTATTTCGGTATGTGACCATCTTCTTTCACACCTTCCAGCTTCTCCTCTTTATCTCTAGTCACATTTGAACCATTTTTAGAACTCATAACAGAACGGGCAAACAATCAGTTTGAGCTTTCAGAGCCATTCAGTTCAGTGAAGCCAGTCGGAGTCAACTTGAAAAGCTTGAGAAACAAGCAGAGGGGAGGAGACCGGGGTGAGAAGAAGACAGAGAGAGGGAATAAAAAGACAGCAGGAGGGAGGAGAGCAGAATAGCCAGGGAGAGAAAGGGAGTGAGAGGAGGTGTGACGTGAACAATAGGGGATCGCTATGGCATGTTTCACGGGTCGCCTTGAAGTTGCTCGTCAACAGATGTGTCACCATGTTAATGACTGATTGCCGTTTCCTGTTGTTGACGGTTGTCGAGCTGGTCCCCCTTTGTGAGGCCAATAAATCTTCTGGACGGATTAATGGAGGTGATGGCCATTATATCCACACAGAAGCACTTCATTTAATGACACGGAGAAGCAGCTGAAGTGCAAATACCTGCCTTTAACTGTTTTTGGAGGTATTTCTAAGGTTCCCAAATGAGTTTACCAGGGCCTCAGTTTTTCAGTCTTTCACTAATTCATAACAACACACACACAAACACACACCCACACACGCACTCACACACAGATAAGCTGTTTTACTGTTTGCTCTTAAATATATCAGAATCTACCCCAAATGCCAGTTACATGTATAAATCTGCGTAGGCACAAAAGATCTGCACTGTTTTCTAATGGGAACATTTAACATAAACTCATACCAACCAAATGCAATCGCTTGGGTATTTTCTCAAAAACCAACAGTTGATGCAGTACCATTCATTCTCTTATCATATTTCATATAATCTAATAAAGACACTTCATTTAATAAAGTTTGCCATAATTATGTTAAATACGCAAAACCATGTTTACTGTCTTCCTCATTGCCCAATACAGGGTTGCACAAAAGATGTTTTTGTAAGACGAAAACACACACACACACATACACACACACATAGATCAGGTATGTTGATGGCCTTTGAAGTCGCGATTATTTACATATTCCCACACCTACCTAAGCTTTATCTCCCTGTGGTGTCAGTCAGTTGGGGTGAGTATTAGACTTATCTGCTCTTAGCCTTACAGCTCAGTCTCCACTTCTGTCAACCTCCTCTCCACTCCTTCATCTATCATCTCTACCATCGCGTTCACACTTAAATATTTAAAATCAGAGCTGCTCAAGTCGTCTTCAGCACTTCCAGTGAATTATAGACCAAGTGACATGTATAAACACACACACACTGAGTGGTACCCAAAAAAATGCTTGGTGCTGCGCTCTTAAAAATAAAGGGTTCTTTGAAGAAATTCCACAGGAAAAAAAACACTTTTAGTTCCTGAACCTTTCAACTGAGTGCCTTTTTTAAAAGAACCATTCATGGAAGGGTTCTTAATTGAACCAACAGTAGTTCATCTATGGCATTGCTATAAAAAACCTTTCTGGCAGATTTATTTTCAAGAGGGAAGAACATGTCTTGCTTACTACATTTTAAACACAAAAATGCGTACTTACACGTATGAACATACACTCACACAAAGGTGCGCATTGTGCTCCTTGTGTAGAAGTTATCACTGAGAGTGTGTGGGGGATGTATTTGTTCAGAACAAGCCAGCCATCAGGGCCAGAATCTGATTGCTGAGCAGTGTTGTGTGAAATTTCATCTGACATCAAAGGTGTTTATCTACCAAGCCTCTAGCCACTCTGTGATGGAGCCACTAGTGTCTCCCGCAGAACATCTAGCTTAGCTTCACTACAGCACGTCCTACTAAACACAACTGCTGTCTCAGGGGCCGCCAGTGCCCTACTGTTGACAGGATTAGTTGTCTCTCCATCTCTTTCTTAGCTAGGACATGGGTATCTGTGTCTTTGATTCCAACTGCCAGCAGGGGACAATGACAGCAGTTATAATATCTAATGTAGCCTATCACTATACTTATGTTTACATTTTGTTAATTCAATATGTCTAAAGTAGAACTGATTGCAACACAGCAGAAAGTACAAAAATATTAAAACTCTAAAGGGAGAAATGTGAGCAACAGCAAAGCAGTCCACATGCTGGTACCATCAGAACAGAATAAAACCAAACATCACAAGGTTGTTTACACCTTACATCAACTTGCGTTTTCACAGATCGGAACGCGCGTGAGTTTCACTTGACTGCATGAAATCGCACCCAGGGCGCACTGTGGTCAGCCCAGGAACAGATTCGCCAAACCACATTCAGAGATAGTAGTCAGAGATGGAGGCTGTTCACATTCAAGGCCATGGCGAATGGATTTTTTTATATTTCATGTTACAAACAGGGCTACTTGAAAGAATAAATAAAGAATAGAGGACATGTGAGGATGGAGCTGCCCCCAAACCAAGTGGACTTTTGCACTCATGGCCAAAGAAAGCATCTGAATCAAACTAGTCAGTTTACAGACACATATCAGGCACGAACATTTTCACCACAGATGTATATATAAAAAATAATAGCATTTGAAATGTTTAGATACATACCAGTCTATCAAGATTTTACACAAAAAGTAACAAATGTGAACAGTTATTGCCCTGATCACCTCCAACCAAAAATAAATTGGGAACAAATGCTAACAATAAGGAAATTCAGTAAATGCTTTGGACCAGTGTACTGATATGCAAGCAGGCTAAATGTAGTACCGCTGCTGTTGAAAGTGCGCTTATATCGAAATCATTTATAAGTCAAGGTTGCCTCAGCTGGACCCAGACCCACTAGCAGAAATCAGCCTGAATGATCATCCATCAGCCGGATTGATATTCGCTCTCAGTCTCGCTCTGGCGTAGGAGCACTGCTCCCATTATGGTGATTGAGGGATCCATAGTAGTTCTTTAAGAATGGTTAAGGTACAAGGAAATTGATAGCAACCACAGGACCCTGGGGCCAGAAACAAATGTCTCTGACTCACTCAGTCGCCACAGCGGTGGTGGTGCTGGTGTGATCTATCACTATTGATGCTTACGTGACCGTGAGGGAA
The DNA here is from genome assembly GCA_037577295.1 of Ladigesia roloffi. Classification (NCBI taxonomy): domain Eukaryota; kingdom Metazoa; phylum Chordata; class Actinopteri; order Characiformes; family Alestidae; genus Ladigesia; species Ladigesia roloffi. The sequence goes on along the minus strand of JBBKCR010000034.1, from coordinate 4,852,092 downwards.
AAACAAGGCCACATGCAGAGGGGCTGTGTTTTCCAAATGTGTCTGAGGAAACTACCACTGAACACTCTGAATGATCACGCTCAAAGCTAAGGGATGGTGGATAGGCCCCAAATTTCACGATTTTAAGACATTTCGTGTCAGATTTGGCTGCTGTGCACCGCACCCTGCATGAAGCTTGCTTTCTTTCCGACTCCATTATGCATGCAGTGTGGACGTACAAACAATACATCTGAAGACGCCATGACTCGCAATCACAAATGAAATAAAAAGGCGGCTTTGGATTTGTAAGCCTAATTAATGCTGAACAGGTCCATGAAGCCATATAATCTCAGTTGACCTTCACAGTGCCTTAAAGCTCAATCAATGCCCATCATTTATCAATCCTACTGAAGTAGCTGTTTTTATAGTGGAGTCAATACGTAATTAAGGGAAGCTGAAACAAAACCAGTTCGCAGTGTTCCTTCTGCATATGCACGAACAAAGGAAAAGTTAAATTTGCCCTATCCCACATAAGCACCAGCGGAAAGAAGATTAGTTTTAATATGCACTGTGTTATGGATTATGCACGGGAAATGTAATCTAAACAATTAGATAACCTCAGTAAGGCATTCAGATTAATGCTGAAATACTTTCCATAGACTGAAGTGTGAAATTGAGTCCTTCCATCCAATAAAATCTTCTGAAGTGAAGATCATGGCCACTGCTGGTGTGTAATTCTTCTTCATTTGTTCTCATTTAAAGGGACAGTGTGGTTTTTACTGCCAAATGTGGAATGTAACTCTAAAGGTAATCCCGTTTAAAATAATCCCTTTACAAAGTGCCTTTTTCCCGGACTGGAACAGATCTACTTTTTTGGGCTATTAAAATTATACTACAGCCACAGTATTTATGTTGCCACCCCAAATGTGGCTGGTGCTCCAACTTGTACAGTGTGTATACCAACATGTCTATGGCCATTTGGTGCTTTGAACATGTCGTAATGGAGAACAGGGTGTCACAGCTGGGGTGTCATCACACTCGGTTCCATGTCTGTTTGCACTAAACACAATTTTAACCTTTGCATAGCATGCCATATGGGTTCTGCTGACAAGGAACATGGGTGGATGTCCACAGAAAGAGCTTCAGGGAAACGGGGTCCAGAGTGGTGTATGGCTTTGGGTATGACTGTGTACTTTTCTAGCACTAGAGAAAGCAAAAACATCTGTTACACCCGATGCCTTGCAACAGGTGTTGTTTGAATCCTGTGTAACAAGTCGTCAGTTGTGAGGATTTATGACTCCATATAGCTGAGTTTATACCCTCCCTATGGCGCCGAATGACCAAGGATAGACACTGCGAGGGAAAGACTGTAAGGGAAAAGATTGCGACACTCCGGACCTGTCAGTTAGCACATGAGTGAAAAGGCCGGGTGTCAGCTGACAGGCTTTGAAGTAAGGACGGCTGCGGGCTTTCAATTAAAAGCCTATCATTGTGTAAGTAAATCAATGCCTATCAGCCCTGTCACATCAAACAAATCATTATTATGAGGTTCCGCCTACATTATTCAGCTCAGGCTTGACATCTGACAACTCCAGGTTGGCTGGCAGCACAACAGAAAGCTCGGTCTGGAGTTTTCTCTACCGTGGAACGGCGCAAGCATTCACTGCACCTACTGCAAAGCTGTTACCATGCCATACCTCATTAAAACCTAGCAGATTCATGAAGCCAATGACTGTGTGCTGTTCGCATTACTATCCTTATACCTTCATTAATAGAATAGTTACTCCATTTGCAAAGAAAATAACGCCATGTTTAACCAGTCAATCATATCAAGAACAGCTACCATTGTCTCAAGTGGCAGTTGTTTCAAATGGACTGATGTGATTTTTTTCTAAGTTTCTGAATAATGTCATGATTATGATTTGCATGAAGTCATTCAGAGATGTTAAACAGGCCAGTCTAGAGAATATGCTGAGTCACTTTTCACAATGGTGTTCATAAAAACACAATATCCAAAGCATTTAATGCCTCTAAACGCTAACACACAGAAAGATATCACGCGGTGGGTTAAATATGCTGTCTCATGTCTGAGACATAGTTTTATGTTAGTGTTGAGAGATGGTTGTGGTAAAAAAAACTTTTAGAGGATGGGTACAGAAAAAAATGCACCCAAATAAACTATATATTTAGTTTGCTATTATCAGATTTACTTATACAAATGACATCTTTTAATAGTAAATAAAAAGGTTCTTACCATCACCACAGTGAACGAATTAGAGTCAGTAAGTTTCTCTAGAATCTATGTAATTGAATTCTGTAGACATTTTCACATCTTTGGATTTTCCCTTTAAGATGATGATCCTGACCCCTAAATCCTCATATAATATGCATTACTGGGTTCAGACCACATACTCTACATCTAATAAAATTCTTTTAAATTCTGATGCTCATGTCTTTTAGACTGACATGTTGGGTCAGGCTGTCACATTGTAAGTGTTGTAGACTGAAAAAGATAAGCGTTAGGTGCAATAATCACAGTTCCTCTGGAAGCTCCACTGAACTCTCCTCTCTCATTTGTAAGGACACACCACTGTACTTGAAAAGTTAGATTGAACTGTCGAGGCCTTAATTTATTTCCTCCCAATGAATATATGAATATGAACCAGTGCCATATTTTAGAAAATGCCGCGACGCGGCTTCCCGGAATGTTATTATGCTTGCCCCAGAAAGCCGGGAGAAGTCGTTTTTCACCTGAACAAGCATTACTTTGTCATGTTGAGCATTATTCAAAGTCTTTGGACTGCTCGAACACCTATGAAATATTTCCCCTACTGACCTCGAATTCTGCTGAACTAGGACAATCATTCCCAGCTCAGAATTGGGACTGCTCCGTAGTAACGAGCCCGGCGTTTCATGAAGCTTCATGGAGATGGTAAAAGACTATGCTTTTGGATTACTCCTCCGATTTCCCTCTCTCGCTATCTCTCCCTATACTATCTAACTACTGCAAGGCCATGTTCAGGCAAAAAAAAAAAGAAAATGACTTTACAGGAAAACTGGAAGGGATCCTGCAGGACTTGTCTTTCACAAGCTAACCATGGCCTACATTTGGATGAAGTTATATAAGCTACGAAGCGGATGAACCCGGGCCTTTCCTGCACTATTTTCTTTCGGAGGGTTAAATCGCCGAACTGTCATTAATAACCCTGACATGGCGGGCAATGGCTTGGAAGGAGCTGGGCTGCGAAAGTGAAGGGCCAGAAGCAGGAGCCATTTTCGTTATTGTCTGGCTTGATGAATGGCCCTCAGAACAAGGCAGGGCATACATCATATCACCTTTAATGGCTCCACATCTCACTGACCATAACTCAGCAGGCTTAAACAGTGAAAAAAAAGGGGGTGAAATACAGCGTTGTATATTCCACCAAGAGACACATTTATGAGTCCTCCCTGCTGTATAAACGTGGTGATTGCTGTTTCAAAGTAGCATGTCAGCCTGCGCCACTGAGTACAACCAGCTGCCCCAGCATGGAGACGAGAAGGAGACAAATTACAGCACTGGCCGCGTCCAGCATCTATTCCAAAAAAAAAGACCTCTCTCTCTCTCGCGGCCGTAAATTTATAGTGTTTGTGCTTACTGCTATTAAAACCAAAACCGTGCTTGGGTGACGGCCATCCATTTCAGGCCAGCAGCTGGAGGGAATTCCTCACTGACAGGCCGACCCGGCAGCACAGGCTCGAAGAGAAAACAGCCGAGCCCCGCGGTCCACGTCTGCACACACACACACACACACACACGCACACACACACACACAAACATACACCTACGCAGACACGCACACACGCCAAAGTAATGTGGATACGTGTGTGCCGTGTTTATTTTAGCCCAACAGCACACAGTGCAACACCAAAAAAGCAAAACTTTAATGGCAGTCATTTGTCATAGCTGTCACTTTGATCACTCACATGCCTCAAAGTCAGCGAATGAGGCCCTGCCTCAGTAACAGATGGCGCACGATTAGGCCTAAGTTGTGTTTGCCTGGACATATTTGTTTGCTGGTAAAGAAACATTTGGCTCTGGGTGTTAGTTTTGCATGCAAAATGTGCTGAAATGCACAGAGATATAAAAATGACGACCACACAAATACAGACGCTAGCTTCATGCTCTATATCAGTTGCGTAAATACACATTACAGACTAAAGTGAAAGATGCAGTTATGATAGAGTGTGAGTTTTTAACCCTTATAGTTTCATGACAGCAAAGGAAACAATGTTTTCACCTGATTGTAGCTAACTCTATTTTTTTTATTTTAGTTTTAGTTGCTGTTTAGTACTTTCACTTTTGGTTGCACTGTTAAATTAAAGCACACTGACTTTATTTAGAAATACAGCCTGAAAAAAATATGCCTTGTTCAAAAAATGTGTATATTGATTTGTAGAAAACAGGGCATAATTAAGGATTATCTGTATGCGTTAGTGTATTAGTTACTGTTATAAATGTGCATTCAGTTTGAGTCATAAATAATAATATTAATACACACCTCTATTAAAATGCTCACTTCTGGCTCCCGATTCTGGTAATATCACTAAACAAATGGTCTCTGCACATTTTCTAGATAAATCACAGTCATCTGAAGCTTGTATACGACATTCCAAAACATAATAACATGTAATTTACCTTATTAGAGAAACAGCAATAATGCACCATTTAAGTGATGTTTAAGGATACAGAGTGTATAGTACAATCATTCGATTAAACAGCTTTAAGCATTTTAGTTTTTTGTGATACAAGTGCAAGTGTTGGAAAGACCCCAAATCCCAATAACCTAGCTAGTAAGTTAAGTGTATTTAGCTAAAAAAAACCCTTGTTATTGTTATTATGACTTTACAAGTGGAAAATTGAATTCACAAAAATGTGAAGACATCCTGTCACACACAAATACACTGGATGTACACCTGTGACTCTCATGTTCCGATTGTTATAGTTATGCTGGAATCTGCTTTTTGTCTCTGTCTGTTTAGCATCGCTGATGCGACCACCATCATTTTGTCTCTCTCTCCTCTCCAAAAGCTTTCTGCTCTTCATCCGTGTCACATTTGTGTACCTTCCAACCGTCACAAAGCATATGGTTACCCTTCTTGTCTCCCCTGCGCTTACTCATTCACAACCTCCTCCTCCCCTCCTTCCTCTCGCTGTCTCTGTATCTCTCTCTTTCTCTCTCCCTCTCTTTCACTGTCTCTCTGTCTCTTACTCTGGGTGTCTGTGGATAAATCTATTAAAATCTATTCTGGAAAGCTGCCACTAACACATCATTTATTTCAGCAGGGGCCAAGAAGAATTATTGTTGCGTACGTCTTCAAGCCTTTTAGAAGATCAAAGTTGCTGAAGATAGATCAGAGTGCAAACAAATTCTCTCTCTCCCTCTCTCTCTCTCTCTCTCTCTCTCTCTCTCTCTCGCTCTATCACTCTCACTGTCTTTCTCTGTTTTTCTCCCTTCTTTTTTGCCCTCTGTATTTGACTCTCTCTGATGCCTCTTGCTCTCTTTATTTCTCTTTACCCACGAAAAA
>JBBKCR010000034.1:4818016-4830360 GCA_037577295.1 Ladigesia roloffi | reverse complement strand
TCCGCGACTGGGCTCATCCACCACGCTACAATCCTAGCTCACCTCTCTAGTCCCACATTCAGGCCTACCAGCTGACAGAAATAGCTCCCTTTAAAGGCTACTTAAGTATAGTCTCATAATTAACTCGAAAAGTGCATTTCCCAAAGTGTATTTCCCAAAATGTCGTGACCTAGCCCAGTTGCTATGTCTCTTGCGATTGATAGGGTGTTCCAGGTGGGTATTAGGGAATTGCTTGGTGTGAGCAATGATATTCTAATTTATTGACAGGCTGTTGGCAATGTATTTATAATATGGTCATATAAATATTGGTGCACAAACTTTTGCCCCTCACTCATTACAACTGGAAAATATCAGGGTATAAAACTGCTGAACAGAAAGTGGACATTGGATCAAAAAGCTGCATTCAAGCACAACAAGGCCAAACAATCCAGAGTTGTTAATGTATTTACATCCTGAAAAATTCAGGATGAGCTAGTAGACTAAAATCTTTCTTAGGTCACATATGAAATTATATTTACATTCACTTTACGTACAACATGTAAGATTGTTGCAATATCAAAAATTGACGAATTGCACACAGCCCAAATATACTGGACATTTTCTCTTTCCACAAAACAGGACAATCTGTACAAACTCAAATTCATATCACAATCAAATGTTATGTTTATGAACACAGAGATGGAATCGATTAAATGAGTAGAATCTGCACTTTCAGCAAATTTGCTATCGCTGGTAATAAATGTAGAATTCTGTGGTGGAGTCATGGCTGTCATTTCCCACAAACATCTGGCTTGAAACTCACACTTACAGGCAAAGAGCCAGGCCAGCGATTGTCTACACAGAACCTTCTAGCATTTATCCAGGAAACAAAGAAAGACAGCTTGTCTTATTCAGTACTTGTTGAAGATTGCCCTGGCCTGCCCATCACACACCCAACCATGTCATGTCACCACCAAAGACAGACAAGATCAACACATGTTCACTGCCAAGTCTACTTATGAACATGGTGGCAGAAATAACTTCAAAGATGAAGCCTAAACCAAAAGAACACAAAGGAGAGGTACTGTGATAAATGTTATCGCTCCAGAGGGTAAAGGATGAAAATTTCGTAGCTAAAGGCCTTTCTGCACTTTTTCCTGTTTTCTTGGGAGACCTGACCAAGCTCATCATGGTTTGAAAGTAAGCAGAAGAGCTTCAATTAGGGAGAAAGCTGTGTTCTGCCCTAGGCCATTTAGTCAACTCATCAGTTCTTGTTCAACTAAAATTCTATTGTTATCTTATTGTGTATCTTCTTTTATTTATATAGTTACTTATGTGTTTAATCTGGATGAATGAGTAAAAAATTAGAAGCTTCACTTGTTTGTGTTAAGCTAGCATTGGCATCAAAAGTGGTAATGCAACATAGCTAGATGGGTTGTTACACAACATTATGCCTCTTTTTACTTTTCAGAAAAAGAGAGGGTTAAATTGCTAGTGCTACCATGGTTAATCTGTCCAGTGGTAGGGTTTTTATTACTTTATCATATTTATGTTAATTTAAACAGTAGTTGTAACTCCACTGTAAATAGGGCCTTAGGAGTATACTATGGGCACTCTTTGACATGTTCCACCAGTTTTAGCTGTGGCTATTTTTGTCCTCACTACTGTTTTCAAAGGAAGTATGAAAAAGTTTTTGCCCTACACTTGTGAATAGGCCACACACCCAAGTTAATGTAACATTGTATATTTGCAGGTGCAGAATTGATACGGCAAACCAAGCTATTGATTACAATTAAAATTATGCTGGACTACTTTGAGTTCTGGATATGAATAAATTACAATATCAACATTAAAATAGACGTTTTGTAGTAATGTTATCTTTTTGTAATTGTTTTATGAGCAAGAAACAGAAAAATTACTTTTTATATTATTTGCAGTTGAAATGATGGCTGTCATAGCTTATGTTGAAAAAATATTAATGTTTACAAGAACTTACTAAAATTAATTCAAGGGAGCTTTAAATCTACCACCAATTGCCATACAATACCATGTTTTTATTTTTCATTTTGCAAATGAAGTCATGGGGTAAGAATTCAGATGCCCGCACCTCCGCTTGTTCAGACATAAGCTTGGTTATGAAAGGGCTCAGTACACTGTATCAGCAATCTGCCCCAAACACAACCAGAAGTGAACTTCTGCCATCTCTCGTGGTCAAAATTCCAACAGCATTCAGAACGATATCTCCTGCAACACAGTCACAAGTCATTAATTATACGTTTGTGCACATCTTACACTCCAAAGTGGCTGACAAAGTGAGAGGCCCAGTGATTTATTTCAGATGAAATAAAAAACACAGCAGCAGCATTGTTCCCTTATCTCATTCTCTCCCTCTGTGTTCATGCTCTTCCAGAAAAGAATGAAACCTATTCACAGCTTGACCAAGCTGCATGGCAGCAATTTTTCCTCACTTTCACTCTCTTTGTTTTTCCTGTGCCGCTTATTCGCAGCCGTCTTCCCTGGAGCAGTCACGGCCTTCTCTTTTTAACATTCTCTTTCTTGAGCGATTAAGTGTGACAGATTAGCAGAAGAACACATGATGAGGGTTCAGATGGCAGACAGGAAGAGGATCAGACATGTGACGCGATATTAAAGAGGTCACAAGGTCTCCCTGACCGCTCCGGCCGCTCCACCGCCCACACCCGCGTTCACACACAAGCTAATTTCAACCATATGATCCGTGCAGCCATTACCGGCGAGGAGCACATTCTCACTCTGGCACTCGCTGTCATTTACAGAGGGAGATATCAAAGAGAGAGGGAGAGAAAAACATGTCAGGGTTAAGCACCTCGATTGGAAGTGAAGGCTCGCTATACAACCTAACCACTCTGATTTGATTAGGCCTCAGTGTTGCTATCCTTGCTAGCCAACACAAAGGCCTGACAGGCCTCTGCTACTGTCCTCTGTTTTGACTGCTCCCACCACAGGGCCTGGACAACTGTTTGATGTCTGTTTGTGTTTAAACTTTAGCAGGAGATGTTTTGTGCTCTCGGCATGCCCCTACATATGTAAAAAAAACAATGAAAGAAGCTTAGATCACTATTGATATAGCACTACATCTTTTGAAAGGATCCATCTTATAGAAAACCTTAAAGTTTTGATGTAGTATGTAAACAACATTGCATTCATTCCCCAGCCAATACCGTTCTTAAATAGAAGCAAAGATCATTTCGAATAAACTGTTCTTGTTATGAAGACCAGTGCCCACTCTCACTGAAGTTATAAGGAGTATCTATGGAACTACTAGTCAGCTACTGGGAAAAAAGATTATTTTCATATATCAGTCTTAAACTGAACTGTAATTGATCAGGCTTAAACAGTGCTGAGAGGTCGGAAACATCAGCCATGTAAAAATGTTTGTGGTACATAAAACAAATTCACATTCCTGCAGTATGGCTGTCCCAAATCACCGCAACTGGATTTCGCTCCAGTTCTGTGCTGTTGATGGTAAGTATGAAATATTAAAGGGGTGTTTGCCTGCAATTCTTTATCCATTATTATGTTTGCAATATCAGTGTTGTTCTGCTCTGATCAATAATTTCCTCATGACAAGCTATTATTGACATTCCTGTAGGGCAAAGCTATTGCTCATGTATTTGATAGGGACTGACTGTAACAGGAAACTGAAGCCTGTAGCCCATGCAGTGGAAGCTTGTGATGTTGTAATTCTATTCCACTGGAAAGAGACGGAGGTATTTATTTTGTGGAATCAGCAGGATGACTTTGAATGACTGAAACTAGGAATGGCTACGTGCACTGTATAATGTTAACTTGCTGCTGCTACAACCAATATTTTACTCTGAAATAATGGGAAACATGTACAAATGTAAATGTATCTAACAACAAAAACAGCCACGCTGATGTCAAAATTATAGACATTTTCATATCATTCAGTGCTAGAAACCATTCAAGCATGTTTACATGAGGAAGTCTATAATTAAAGGAGCTTGAGTAAAATGTGTGATTTAAATATGCAATGTACACAACACTACCGCACTGGCTTCTCAGGACATTGCTTTTTGTCCTCATTAGACTCACAGCACCTGTTTAAAATGAAAGAAGGAAACAATAGGCAATAGAAAAAAGTATAGAAAAAAGTGTGCACATTTGGCAGGACTGTGTCTGTAATGCTTTTGTGTTCTAAAGACACCTCCAGCAGCTAGGAGACATTGAGTAGAGCTTGGTCATTACACAGCCCCGTTGATTGCTAAGTTTAGGCCTCTATAGATCATCAGACTCTGCTGGCGTGGACAGACTGAAAACTTCAGTGGGCAAAGTTCTCAGTAAGGGACAGAGCTGACAGGCAGAACCTGTAGAGCATGACTGAAACGAGAAATCATGTGAGATTAGATGTAAAAGCTTATGAAATGTACTGACCCTGACAGTGAAAAACACTGTTGTAAAATTATGAAATAGCTGGGGCTAAAGAAGTTATTATGTTTGGCACTGGGAAAAAGAGAGCCCAGGGCTAATGTGGTCAAATGAGCCATCAAAGACTGAGGCTTACGCTTCAAACTGATTGAATGTGAGGCCTACAAGGCCACAAGGCAGAGAGAGAGAGAGAGGGAGGCAGAGACAGGGAGACACAGAGAGAGAAAGCAGTAGAGTCGTGAGGTTTAGTTTATCCCCTGTAACTTCACATAGGACAAAGAAATGGAGGAAACTTTGTATATAAAGTTTTGCATCTATCAGATGTGTGTCCATTAGGAGTCTGTTTACATTAGTCTGTTTACATTAGGCTGCATGTCATTGTAAGGAAGTGGTTCTAGGCGAGGGGCCAGCACTGGAGTCTTCGAACGTGCCAGCAGAAGAGCCTAGAATCCTTCAGTATGTTGCATTCCATTTGTAGTTAAAAATGGTACTTTGCAATTCAAGCAAAATAAAAATAGATTAATGAGCCATGTCATACACTGTTTTAGACTTTAAAAGCACTGACTGGTGAAGTGAATAACATTGATTCTATCTTTATAGTGGCACCTGTCATTGTGTGGAATGGGCAGCAAGTGATTTTTTAGGATTTTTTTTTACATAAGCCACACTGTGATAACTAGTGACCAGTGAGTCGGAGACGCTAAAAAGTTTTATTTCACGTGGGCTGCACCTCTCTTACCTGGGAAGGAAGCACTATGGGAAGAAGGCAGGCCAGGAGAGAGAGTGTGATTCTCTGGACAGAATTCTGCTGGGAAAATCTGGGTCCTGTCATTTATGACATACATCACCACACATAAACCAAGTTTACAACAGTGTTCCTCATGACCTCTTTATTTTGAGAAACATGAAGATTCCCCAGATTGCAGCCCAACTGAACATGTGTGGGATGTGTTGAAAAACTAGTCCAATCTATGGAGGCCCACGGCACAACTTAAGGATCTGCTGCTAATATCTTGGTGAAGACACCACACCTTTTAGGGTTTGAAAGAGTACAGTAAAATACATTTCAGGAATAGACAGTTTTGCCCAGGCGTCAAAGGTGTAAATTCTAGATTCATGCAGCAGGCTATGCAGTTTTGCACATTTGGGAGTTTTACAGAAGTAAGGCAGGTTACTGTCAACAGTAATTTTGGTGCAAGTGTTCGACTACAACTTTTTCATCTAGTCAGTAGTTCCCCCAAGTTTACACAGGGGCTCAGAAGTGGACCACTGACAGTTTTGATTTAAACTGAGCAGTGCATTGAGAACAAAACTAGCTGAGTAATTGATAGCTGCTTTGTTGTGTAGCTGCTCAATTGGGAAGCATGCGGACTATCCAAATGAAAATGGATTTTGCGTTGAGCGGAGTAGACAGAGTGGCACTTTAGCGGAGGGCAGTGTTTTGTGTAGAGATAGAGGCTAATGAGATGGTTAGAGCAGGAGTCCCGGGACACGGCACGTCAGGACTAATCCTGGCCTAACTGCAGTCTCTGGAGCTACTCTCTCTCTCTCTCTCTCTCCTTCCTTTCCTATCTTTCTACCTGTCTCTCTCTGTCTCTTCCTTGCTCTCTTTCTTTCTACCTTTCTTCCTCTCTATTTCTCTCGGTCTCTCTCTCCATCGCTCTCTCTCTCTGCCTCTCTCTGCCTCACTGTCCCTATCTCTCCCTTGCTCACTTTTTTTTCTCTCTCTCCCTCTCCCTCCCTCCCTTCCTCTCTCTGTTTCTCTCTACCTCTTTCCCTCCCCCTCTCTCTCTGTCTCTGTCTATCTCTTTCTACCTCTCTCTCTCTTTCTCTCCCTCTCTCTCTCTGTTTTCGTGTTCTTTCGCCTGGTCGACAGAATTCTTCCTCACTGTCACTTCTGCCAATACCAGCTGACATACTATTGCTTGGGGCAACTAGGCTAATGTTACAGTACCGGTAAGAGAACAGAGAGGAAAAATGAAAGAGAGAGAGAGAAAGAGAGAAAAAAAAGCTCCATGGCTGACATTAAAGATGACATCTCACTTATTGGCTTTGTCCTCTCATCTCCTGTCTCCTCTGCCCTGTCCTTGCCACTGAAGCTCTTTGGGTGCTGCTGGAAAAAGAAAACAATGGAGTCACATACACTTCAAAAAGTAGCAACCTTGCTGCTTTACAGGGGCCAACTCTAATAAATCATAATTGTGACAAATCATAAATGAGCACATTTACATGTGTCCTCCTATCCACTCTACAGATGTTTAGCTCCTGGAATTTGTGTTGAATTATAGTTTTACAGTCCAAACTGAGACAAAATTCACTCCAGCCAATCAGAACAGAGGTCATTTACATATATTATTTATAAGGTACAGTCTGTTTATTTCTGGGGCTTAAAATGCAACTGGAAAAATTGTCATGCAAAACATTGAAACTGGGCTTTAGGGGAACAACAAGACTTTGAGTTCTTTAAAGCTTGTGTAGTAAATTAACTGAATTTGTCCTATATTATTAAATGAAGTTCAGTAAAATAAAAATCAAAAGCTCTTTAAATACAGATTAAAGCCACAATAGTTTTTACATTGTGACAAAGAAATTACAACAGATGAAAAAAAATGAATCTGCTTCCAAATCAGTTTGAGATTTAGCCAGCTCGTCATTGAGTGTGCTGCATGTGTGTTTTTGACAAATCTTCAAACATGATAAAAAAGGGAAGAAGACGCGCTGAAAGCTGAGGAAGGCATTGTGCTTTGAAAGCCTCTTTGAGCGTGTGCTTGGCTCATCAAAAGCTGCTCAAATCTATTTCATCCCGCTGGCTCCCCCCGATCGCTGCCTCCCCAGCCAGCCCTATGATAACCTTTTGAAGCACCGCTCCGCACCGACAGAAAACAACAGAGAGACACACATCTCTGTCAGCACTTTCAGCCTGATTGAGAGGCACTAAGCTATCAGCCATTTCTGTAAGGGGCCTGTAGCGTAATTAATTCAAACCCTGCTTATCACCCGCTGCCTCAGTGGTATGGAGTTGTGCTTTGACAGCCCTTGTCTTGCCATGTCTATACAGCTGCGTTCACATTACAAGCATTAAGGCTCAATCTCGATTTTCAGTTCCAATGAAAAAATTTCAGCGCAATCATGTTCACGAGTGACCCATATCTGTCCATTGTCCTAAAACAACCTGCATTTATTAGCTTAGCTACCACTCATATTTTTTTAAATATCACAATAGTTGGCAGGTTTATTAATGAGCATACAACTGAATATAAACCAGTCCTATCACAGTAGGTATGTAATAGGAACTCTACACAGCCATCTTTCAGTTTTTTTTTATCAAGCTATCTGTGAATAACTAAGGTAAGAAAATGACCTTAATGAGCCCTATCTGACCTTTACATTACTCTATAAGGTTACATATAATTAGACATGATTTAAAAAAGCATGTTCGAAAACCAACGCTAAATAATGCATTAGCGTAAATAAGGGCCTGTTAACCTAATTGTTATACAACTAAGATGTGAGTAAGTTCTTCCTCATGATTAAATCAGTAACAGTTTCAACTTTAAAAATATCAACCACCAATTGTCAAGATAGTGTGAGTGTGTTCTCCAGTAACTCCATCTTTACAATTTGTTCTGTGTTTTTCCTTCACTTGATGGAGGAAGTTGTTCTTAGGAATGACTGTGATTGGCTGAGGCATGTGTGATTCATTACTTTGCAAACAGTCCAAATGAGAACCAGACATTTTTAGAGATGAAATCTAGAATAGAACATTTATTTTACTGTGTAACCTCACAGTAGACAGATTGTAAATTAATATATGTGATGTAGGAAATAAGATGTGGATACAAAGATAAATAAAAGTCACAGGATTGTTTTTTATTTGACTGTTGTCATTACAGCTGAAATGTATGAGTAACTAGTTCAAAACCAAAACTGGCATGGATAATCAAAGTTTTGACATGGTTGCAAGCTATGTTTGGCTTGATAATTCTGCAAGTTTTCTTTTTCTAAAGTATTTTCATGCTCAGGGCCAATTATCCAAACTAGCTCAAATTACCAACAAATGTTAAACAGCACCACATCTGAGCTTAACAAACCCCCCTGAGATAAAAACTGAGGAGAGAATCGGATTTAATGATCCAAATGATCATGGCATATCCTAGTGATTAGATAACTACCAGAACTAGCAAGTAGCTTTCACTGCGATAAAACATTGGTCTGCTACAGGGAGAAGTGTAATGTGCTGTGGAAAATAGATTTATATTTCCATTTTTATTACCAAACAGCTATTTAAAGAGTGAAACAGCATTTCAAGTAAATTCATTTTCTGATATTTTTACACCCCACCAGACTGGAGCTATTGAAGTGTTCAGATTTGTGTGTTGACTTCAGTCACTCTCCTGGTTCCATACCCATGTATTGGACATGTATCCTGTCCAGCCAGGACTTAAACGGAGATCAGATATGGTTGGAAGATATCATCAAGAATTAAGCATTTAATGTCTTCCCCATGAAAATTTAAAGGAAAAAAATCTTTCCCTTCATGTTCCTCCAACACAAACACACACAAACACACACACACCCATACACACACTCATCTCTCCATGCTCATCTTGGTTTACAGCGCCTGACTAGCTTGTTTGTTTCCACGTCGCTAGTAGCGGGTCAGTGATGCGTGTGCAAGATCGCAGCGATGCACTTGTTGTGCTTACCATGACAGCACTGCTTGATTAAAGCGAAAGGGCTTCTTCATGTAATGAACAGACACGCATTCTTCACATTATGTAGCAGGCAGTCAGCAGGCTCTGTCGACTGCGCCCTGGGTCATGAGGGTGTGGTTGCCTTTGAAGTGCCAATCAAAAGCAGCAGGCTCTGACAGCGGGCCCCTATATCACTCAGTGGCCTTGTTTGTTGTTGTTGTGCCAGTGCAAATGAAGCGCCTGTGCACCTTTTGGAATGGTAAAGGCACCCGGCGGGGAACATCAGCTCAGGGCGGAGTCGCAACACCTCTAACAGCAGCAGGCCCGCTCCTCCCTCTGATCACACCAGCTGTCCATCATAGAGTAGGGCTGCCCAAACAGGACTTCCCGCTGCCTGGTGGCCTTCTGGGGGGTCTGCATGGGTGAGAAGGTCACAAGGTCGGGCGGAAGTGGGCAAGAAAAGAGAGGTGTTATGCTCCGTCTAAAGACCAGGAAGATGAAGTTCAACTCAAGCCGTCTGCAGACGGCAATGTGGTATCGACACTGTTAGGCGAAATGTATGTTAATATTTAGAGAAGTGTCTGATCACAAAGCAAATATAGTGATATTTTAGGGTTCAGCTATTTTAAGCCAGATCCTAAAACAGTACGGTGTACAATTATGCACACCCCATCATCAAGAGACTTATTTTTGTGTTTTGGTGTTAAATATGGCAATTTTCTCCGAGATTTAGTGCTCAGTTTGTATTTATATGCTCAATTGAACATATTGGATGGGAAAATAGTGTCTCACAACTTTTGCACATACATAAATATGTGAAAATGTTAATATTACATAGGTTATAACCGAAATTACAAACAGTAATTAAAATGTACATTAGCTTTCTCTGTAAATGTACATATGTTTATTTGAACAAAGCCATATAACTTGCCTTTAAAAAATGCCACTTTCGTTCTTGACATTATTTTACCCCTGCATTTTACTCCATGCTGTTTATGTTGGAAAATAAAATCCATCACTTTCCACAAGCTGCAGCAGTGAAGCACACTGTCAACAAGTGGTCTAAATGTCAGCATTGAGAAACTATTTTAAAGTGGAAGGTAAAAGAGGTCCAGCGGCGATGTGGGATATGTTTACTGCCGGAGTTTCACCTGAGGTGAAGTTAACTGAAAGGTTTCCAGCTCGTCACAGTTAAAGCATGAAATCTATTTACTTTATTTGCCCTTAAATGTATTTACTTTAATAAGAATGTTATGAAAATGGGCTTATAATCTACAGATGTCCTCAGTTTCTGTTTGTGTGTGTGTCTGTGTGTGTGGTGGACAGATATGAGATGACTAAACAACCTGAAGGCTAAGCAAAGCTGATGTTGATGAGTGTTGAGAGCATGGTGTGTGCATGTTTGTGTAATAGGATTCCCACATTAGGGCCGTCAGAGTATGAGTATGTAACAGGAGGTGGCATGGGCTTGGCACAGGAGTGGCTGGAGTGGTTTTGGAGTTTCTGTCGCCGTGGGGGCCTTTCTCCTCTTCTCATCAACTTTCCAGTTGTGTGTTCCCATTACACACAGCGAGCAGAGCTCCCCCTCAAAACACCTGTTTTTCCAAAGCTGAACCAGAGGCTGGAAGCCAGACGAGGACAGTCATGCTGTTCTTTGCGATAAAATGTTGTAATGAAAGGGCTGACAGTGAACACTTTAGGAAACCCCTTGTGACAGGAGATACGTTCGGAGGTGTAGTTTTATGACAGTACCTCGCTTTTGGCAACTCGATACATTATTAGCATGAAATCTCAAGTTATATAACAGTTTTCTTTGTGTGTCATAACGGTATCTGAGTCTACTGAGGTACCCATTCTCCGCCCACAAAATATTCTTTCATAGCAACTGGTGCCAGGTTTGACAAGCTATACAGAATGTTCGCAACCAAAAATAGATGCTGCTATGCTCAAATCAAAGGATTGAAATAATTAATCAGTATAAGTGCTTTATTACTGATAGCCCTTTACATTGAATCATTTTCTTGTTATTGGTCCCCATTCAGGTCTGTTTAAAAAGAAATACATTTTGTTATAGTGAACGCAGTTTTCAAACTTACTCTTGGAAGTCCAGTGAGAGTAACATATGCTTTGACCCTAAATTCTATTGTCATTCCATTAGAACTCACAGCAAATGCTGTGTAAATCAGGATCCAGCATTAGTCTTTCAACATTAAACTGGTGAAAAGGTGAATTTATTAGCTGTAACTAATTCTAAGTCTTATTGTAGGCTATTACACTATTGCTAGCTTGATTGTATTTCATACCTGTTGCTTACTGACTGGATTAGTTGGCACCACAGTGATTCCCAGTCAATGGAAAGAGATGAAAAGGAAACAAACACACACACAAATGTCATGATGAAGAAAAACTTGAAAATGTAAAAGGCTGTAGAATCATGAATTCATTCCAATGGAGCTGAGGGACACAAAATAGAAGGAAAAATCTTACATATACAAAAAACTGTACAGGATTTTAAAAAAAGTGTATTGTTTAAATGCAAATGAGTGTGGATGGCCACACTGCACCATTTATCATGTAACAAAAATGAAAAATGGGGTTAAAATATTTAGTTCCATCAGTCGTGATATGGTGCTGCAATACAGAATACTGTATAGCACCCAATAATGTGTTAAATTCTAGGCTTAGGTAAGAAAGCCACTTTGATATATTAAAAAAATTTACCAGTTTTATTGGTCCCTTTGTAACAATGTTCAAACAAAGGACAACTGACATTTTCAAATAACAAAAAAAGAAGAAAAAACAAGCGGAATTGTTTTGATTATTTGTTTGCATTATGAGCTTTTGATATGACAGCCACAAAGTGAAAGAATTTGCCCCGTCGAATCACATTTAGGATGCATGACCTTAAGCTTGATGTTATTAAATTGAACTGATTCCTTAATCGAATTTGGTGACATCTATTTGTCACAATAAACGCTGGCGTCTCAAAGCAGCTCCTAGAGTTTTGATCTCCATTGATTTTCACTTCCTGTGTTGGATCAGTATTGCTTCAATCAATTGGACTCATATGGATCACGCCTGACCAGGTCATGTCATTGTTGATCTAAGGTAAATGAATCATTTGAATCTACAAACTAAGTGACTGGTCTTTGTGTGAATTGTGTAATTGCATTACATCCACACACATGCACACACACACACAAACACACACACACACACACACACACGCACACACACACACAC
>JBBKCR010000034.1:4782245-4809743 GCA_037577295.1 Ladigesia roloffi | reverse complement strand
AGTGAATATTTGAAAGATCAAAATAAAATAACAGCACAAATGTGAGAGAGAGATGGAGAGGGAAAGAAATAGAGAGAGAGAAAGAGAGAGAGGGGGGGACAGAGAGAGAAAGAGAGGGAGATAGAGGGAGAGAGGGAGAGCGAGTGAGGAGTGTGTGGTGTGGCAGGCTGTTGGGGGATGTCTTTCAGCAGCACATCTGGATGTGGTATTTGAGAGCTGATTAGTCATGCTGACGTTGTGCGGAGATAAATCTATCACCCAGAGGAACACAAACACTCGGAGAAATGAAAGGAAGCGAGGTGACATGGCTCTGCTGTTTCAATAAATCACTGAGACGTGATTAAAACCATGCACTTGGGTGATGAGGGGGTGTGTGTGTGTGAGGGGGACGAGCGTAGCTCTTTCTCATGGCCACAGCACTGTCCAAATTTGCTCCCCTACCGAAGCGGCTATGGGAAAAACTGATGAGGGAACTTCTGTCTCTCTTCTTCAGCAAATCCCTTTCCTCCAAAGGCCTTGGCTGGATCTGTTTAACAGCAGTCTGAACAATAACAACACTCCATCAGCATATCTATCAGTGAGGAACAGCCATTTAAATCTAATCACCCCCTTGTGTACTGCTAATGGTCAAATTTTTTAAAACCATAAAATGGCACTTAGAAGCTATCTTACTCTCTTTAATGTCAAAAATTTGTTTTCCACTCCAGAACACAGCAGATTAGCCTTGGTTTGCACTAAAGGTAACGTTGCTAACATAGTTAGCATTATGCAAACCCCAAGCCCGGTTTATTAAATGGCCTCAAAGTGTGTTGGGTTGTCACATAACCTCAGTTTAGCTTGCTTATGTGGTTTCGAAACATTGTATGACGTACAGTTTTTTCAATACATTTGGACGAAAGTCAAAATATAATACAGGCCTCAAGATAATGACTACTACTGAATATAGCTTTGCAAAACATGTTTGTCCCTTTCTAAGATTACAGTGTCATACAAGTCTATTTAAGATTCCTTCACTCAATATGGATTCAGACAAGCATTTGATTTAGGGATACAGTTTACAGGATGCTAATCTTGTGGGCTAAACCTTTCCTTGACTTGTTGGCCTCACCTCATAACTTTAGTGCGAATCTACAGAAGCAAACCTCAGACACCAAACAAGCCTTGGCTGAACGCCAGCATTTAGGTTGAGGAGAAAACCGAGAAAACGCCAGTTTTGGCCCAAGCTTTGTTATGTGTTAGCTGACAGTGAGCCTGCTGGGCAGACTGTGAGAAACTGAATTCTGATTATCTGAGCAGCGTAGGCCTACAGACCAGCATTAGGCAGCCCTCTAACCCCATCTCTCTCACACTCCCTCGCTCCAGTGAGAGGAAGGAGTGGGAGGAAGGTGGCTAGGGAGAGAGATGAGGAAATGGTGGGATGATAAATAATGATGAGGAGAGAAGGATGGAGGTCAGAACAGAGAGAAAGAAGACAGAAGAGTCTCTGTTCAGGGTTGGCACATCTTCCACCCCCTAAAGGACGGACGCAATGTCTTACAGGATAAGTGAAAGTGGGAGAAAGCCAGCTGTTAATTGGGTGAGATGTTACCCCTCAGACATGTCTCCATATAAACACACTGTTTTAATTTAATAAAAGCAAGAAAAAAAGAGGTTTCATTGTTAAAGACCCTTTCATTTGTATGCTAGTGTATGATGTGGCTCCTATAGATCGTTATCACTTATGACCATTTGTCCTCAGTCCGGCAACAAGCGAGCTAGAACGAGCCAAATTTTTTCCTTTAGGGAAAGAGCACTGCTTTGAAGTGCAGCTCAGAAACGAGCTGTTGGAGGACTGCTTAAAAAGTCTTGATGGGAAAACCAACTGGAAAGTCACATTAAAACAATGGTTTGCCAAGAGCTGGGTAATATATTTTTAGTCACCTTATTGTCAGTGAGGACAACTGCAGAATGCTGTTTAATATCCATTATTGTAAATCCTGCCAACACACAGATTCTACACATTCAATCAAGTAGTATTATGTAGAAAAATACATGGAAATGTAATTGCTTATGTAGTTGATCATAGAATTATGTGATTACATATGAGACACAGAGTAACTAGTCTCAGCTTCTATGTTTTCTAATAAAACATTCTCGTCACCCTCCTGTCAGTTTGCCAGAAAAATGGAACCACATGATACCACAAGATCCCATCTGGCTTGCTAAACTACAGCATTCTGACATTTAATGTCAAGAAATTAGGAAGAGATACGGTGGTGTTTTCCCAGCATCACCCCAAAAACTAGTTCAAGGAGAGTGTCAGTTCTGCCTCTTCTTTCATCTCCACTATCACTGGAGTCACTCTCCACGGCACCATTGTTCCAGGCAGACATCTTTTACCTCGGGCGCAGTGCGGGAACGGGCTTCGGAAATGTCCGGAAGGAAAGCTAATCCCATCACTCAGCCGGGGAAACGCTAAATCAGACATGAAAGGCGAGTGGAAACGTTCCGTCACAGATCACACAGGAGCTGCTGAGAGCCGAGGAACCGAGCAACAGAGGAACCAAAGTGCAGCCGGGGCCTCGCTCCGCTCAGGCCCGCTTCAAAGTGTGCTGTTACAGGAAGCAGTCATCCTGACTTCCTGTCCATGCCTGCCCAGGGGAAAGCAGGGAAAAAATGAGGTGTGAAACAAGCTTTCTAACCCTTCGCTTTTTGGAATTATTCCCTGAGTGTTGCTCGTGCTCTTTCGCTCACCCTCCCTCAAGGCCGCAGCGGCTGTGGCATTGACCACCGCACTGTTGACTACATGTGTTGATGCGTGTGATATAACGATGAAAGGATTTAATGTGGCACAGGGAATAGGGTTGAAAATACGGCTAAATCATGTTCGGTTCAGGGTTACTACTATTAGGTATTCACAGGATGCGTGTGTTTGTGTATTTCACTCATTCTGGGGACCCCATACAGTGGTATACAAACAAACATTTTGATATATGTAATATCTAGCAGTTCCTCATCAAGGTTTTTAAAATTACAAATGCCCCAAAAGCATTTAGTTACACTATATGGACACAAGTATTGGGACCATTACACCCACAGGGACTTTAATGACATTACATTCAAATACATAGACTTTAATATGGATGTTGGCCATTCTTTGCTGCTATAACAGCTTTTACTCTTATTAGAAGGCAGTATGCACATTTCTGGAGTTTCTGTAGGATTTGCGCTAATTATTCTGTAGATCATTTATGAGGTCAAGCACTGGATGAGGCCTGGTTCCCAATCTCTTTTGAAAGAAATTTGATTAAATGAAATCATAATACTGCTCAAGGAAATAGAGCTTGTAAGTCCAATTTCACCACAAGATCAGTTAATTAAAAAAAGATTCTAGTAAATATTCACAATCTTCTAGTAAAATATAAAGAAATACATTAAATTGTTCTATTTTTACACTCTGATATATGTTCTAATATATTTAAAATGCTTTAACTTGCCAGCATATCTTTTACTGCAGTTTAAATGCCTCTCAATGAATGTTTTACAAGAGAGTCTGCTTGTGTGTGTGTGTGTGTGTGTTTGTGTGTGTGTGTTGGCAGGGTTGCTGCTGATGTGTAGAGTTCTTGGCAGCTGCCGTTACTTTGTTACTCACTGTACTTCTCCCTAACACTGGGAAGACAGACTTGTCTGTCAGTGTCTGTACAAATAAACAAACACACACACCCACACTTCCACACACTCACACTCGTTCAGCCGAACCTTGGTCAGGTTGTCGTGTGTAATCCTCCGGCAGAGTACCTGTGGGTGATGAGCTCGTTTGGGACGGCTTTGATTTGTGAGCCAGCTGCCACACTGCGGCTCGACCCCATTAGCTAAAGATTCCCAGGCTTGTTAGCACCCCTCCACACACACACACACTTTTCCATATAATTTACCAAGCCTTCATCTCCGCAGAATGTGTTTCTTGTACAGAGTAATGGAAGCAATCCATCCTTTCTGTCAGAGGCGAAAAACAGGCCACTTTTTCTAAAGGCTGAGGGCAAAGTGTTGGAGCAAGTTTGAGTCTGGCTGTTTACATTATCGAGATGTGTGTGTGTATGTGCGTGTGTGTGTTTGTGTTTCTGGGCACATCCATGTGAAAGTGTGTGTGAGGCTGTTTCGATTCTAAGAAATGCACATGCACACACAAACACACACACACACACACACACACACACGCACACATACACACACACACACACACTGCGGGAAAGGAAGCACATGAGTGGAGGTTGGTTAGCTTGCCAAGCCTTTTATTGCTCATGATGAAATAATGCTCCGAATACATTTCCAACTGACCTCAGAAATGCGTTTGTGTGTGTGTGTGTGTTTGGGTGGGAAGGATAATTCAGGGTTATTAATGATGCTGAGTGAGTTTGTGCCCTTCTAAAAGCACAGAGGTTGTTCCCCTTATAGGTGTGTGGCATGGGTCAACTGGCAGATTAATCTGTATCTGAAAGTCAAGCACTGCATCACACTTGTAAAAAGAAGTCTGCCAACACATTTTTGTTCAGGGTGGTGCCATAGCAGAACCACTCTTGGCTTCTTTAAATGTATTAGAAAGTTCTTTGGCAAATCTGTTTGGTAGCTTTGTTTTCACAAAAGCTAGAAATAGATAGACAGTCAGACAAACAGATAGATAGATAGATTATTATTTCTGTTTATATAATGTGAGTTATCTAAATCGCTTAAATGCCCTAAAATGGAAGACTTTTTTGCTAGTTTTGTTTTCTTCTACGCCCCCAGCTTTCTAAAGGGAGTGTGTTTTTCTACCAACACATCCATTCGGAAACTTTTGGAAGGAAAAAGTTGAATTTGAACCTGGGCAGCTAAAGGGAAGAATGAGGGGCTTCCCTTGGAATGTCTTTGGGGACTAAGGGCGAGACAATGACGGCGGTATTTGGAGGGTCGGAGAAAATCAGTCTTCTGGACGGTGGGCCAGTTCTACACCAGCATGCGAGCGCTCCAGCAGCAGCCAGCAGCAGGCCGGCGCCCTGACCAATGTGTGCAGTTTGCCATTTATTTCCGCCGTTCTGTTGGCGGGGCAGAAAAAGAGCTCGCAAATTACGTCGGCTCTTCTGGAGCCTTTGTATTTTTAGCCCAATTCAGCTCTTCCCCCCTCATTCCACCCCTGAAAGGCAATCTATCCGCCCCCGGCTGGCCCTGGCTCCGGCCCCTATAAATCGTGGCGACAGCGGCGCTTTAATGGATAATTAATTGATGCTGCTCCCGAGCTGTAATAAGACAATAAATTACGACATAGGCCAGTGTGCTGTGTCAGTGTGTGTTGCTAATGGCTCTTCAGGGCCGGCTGCAGCAGCGTAATAAATTAGACAGGAATTAACTGCTGCCTGCTACGTGCCTCTGCTGCCAGGGGAGATGGAGAGAGAAAGAAGGACGAGGGGAAGAGGGAAGCAAGGGAGAACGAGGGAGAGAGAGAGAGGTGGAGAGAGAGAGAGAGAGAGGCCTTGACCGATGGCCCTCTTCAGTATGATGTAGTGGGTGTGTTAGGCTCTGTTACATACGACTGCTTCTGCTTCGATTTCTCTTTGCCCTCTTTCTCTCAGTCCCCGCTTCTTTCTACCCGATCTACTCTCTTATACATTTGCAATGCAATCAGTCCACTCTGTTTAAAAGATCCATTCCTTGCTCTGTGCACTTCGTTACAGATAGCTAAAGTTTACACAGAAGTAAAGAGGGGCTTTGTTCGAAACAGAGAAACAAAGCGCAAATATGTGACGAACACATAAACTGATGCAAAATCTTTACAGGCTGTTTATAAAGGCTGAAATAAATAAATCTGTGCACTATACAGAATGTGTATTCTTAATTTAAAGTCCCATCTCAAAATATATTGGCAAAATATATAAAAAATAGAAACATTATTGATAATCCAGCAATGCTGGCATTGCTGTATTATAACTTGTGCGAATTGTGCTGTTATCTAATTTATATATATTCAAACACTGTATAATACATGATATATAATGTATGGTCCTCTCAGCGGTAATCGTACTGCATGTGTTTGCATGTAAAACAGTATCCAACTTTGAAATACATACGAAGAAACATAACAGAGCAAAAATATACAAAAGGTATTTATAACCTGAAAAATATTTCCATCCCTTGGATTTATTCAGTCTCATCAGTATCTACAGCTGATTTAATTTAATGAAGGTTTGATTACCAGAAAGAAATATTGAATTGTTTTTGTAAATGCTGGGCATCCCAACAGAGACTTTTAGCTAACACACACACATGCACACACACAGACACCCACAATCAAGTGTTTATATATTTACCTACACATATTGCAGTGTTAGTGCTTCTCACTGCCCAGATGCCGTACATGTGATGTAAGACTTCTGCACAGTACTGAATATATATACAAATACATTTCCACTGAATGTACATGATGCTCAATTAGGTGCACATACTTTGTATAATCGCTCATCATATGTTATATCAGCACCACTTAGAATCTATTTGCACTTCATAGTTTATAATTACAGACAATATTTTATCTTGTTTTTTCACTTCAACTGTTAGCCTTCCTTTACCCAGTCCATTGTTGGCCACACTGCAAAAAATCCTGATCTAACCAAGACTTGCAATCTTATTTTGAGCTTAAAAGTCTTCTTTATCTTGTTTTGAGAGCAACATACTACATAAGAGCAGATGTGTAATATTATTTTAAGATCTTTCCTTCCTATTTCAATAAATCTCAGACTAGAAACAAGTCAAATTATCTGTCCGTCCAGTATGATATTTGCATTTGATAAGATTTTTTTTAAATAGGAAAATTGAATTATCTGAAAGACTTATCAAGACTTGCATTAATCTAGCCTCTTCTTAATCTTGTTTTGAGAATATATGATAAGTGCAGATTTGTATGAATATCGATTGTTTTAAAATATTTCTCAAAACAAGATAAAGCTCAAAATAAGAGTGCAAGTCTTGGTTAGATCAGGATTTTTTGCAGTAGTGCAGGACATTCACAAGGCCACCAGTGTGCAGACCTTATTTGGGTTGTAGATCATTCTTTGCACATTACATTGCAATCCTGGAGAACTTTCCTATTTAAGAATGGGATTTTGTGAATTATTGGCTTTTGGTTGACCAAGTGGTTTGTTACATCTTTGTTCATCTCTCCATCCAATCCAACCATTTTCCTATATCTCGCACTCAGGGTCTGGGGGATGTGCCACCGTGCCACCCTTGAACATCACCTAATTAATGTTTAATACAGTTGTGTGTGATGCCCCTGTACAATATGCAGTATCCCTCTACCATGATGCTCCCACCGCCATACTTCACTGTGGGCATGGGGTTCTTGGGATCATACACTCAAGCCTTCTACTGACAAATAATATTTATTTTCTCAAAGATTCTTTTTGTCTGAGCAATTTAGTCTGAATAGGGCTGCATAGGATTCTGTAAAGGATGGTAGATTTGCATAACTGAGTGAAGTACTATCATGCTTAAAGTTTTTACAAATTATATTCAATCACAACACAGATAACATAACAAGAAATTAGTAGAATTAGATCATTAGTGTATATAGTCTGCTGTTTTCATGTTCAAAACTATTAAATAATAAACTGAATTTACAAAAAAAATGTTAGAACTATGTCAGAGGAACACACACACACACATATATACATTTTTTCTGGCCAAAACTCAGCTCAGCTAAAATGGTCATCTCAGTGGTTTTAACAAAGTAAACAGTGAATTGTGTGTTTGGAAGCTTCTTTTCTCCTGCCAGAAGCAGCTTCACATGGTGAGGGGGAATTTCGTCTCCATAACAAGGGCAAAATATCATGCTTAGAAATGCAGCATTGCTTTAGTGAGGGCCTAATCCTATTTTAACTGGTTGTCTGATTAAGGGGCGAGGGGGATTAGTGCATGTGTGTGTGTGTGTGTGTGCGTGTGCATGTGCACAAATACGCATACAGTCATTCAATGATATAAACATACATGCTTATTTGCTAACATGTTAGAATTCTTGTAATGTATTAACATGTGTGTATTTGTGTCCCTTTCTTTGTGTACACACTGTCCTGTGTGTGTATGCGTGTGTGTGTGAAAAGGGAGAAGGGGGGGAAAAATTGCAAATGAGATTAGAAGTGAACAGCAAAAAGAAAAATGGGTGCTGGTTTTATGTCTCTCTAATTAAAAATGCTGCCAGTCTGCGCTCTCCTGCAGCTCTAATGGCGCTCTAACGAGCCGAGCTTAGTGGCAGTTATGTAGATAAAACCTCGCTCTGATTGATCCGAACGGCCTGTTGAAATTCGTTTCACTCTACCATATTGATCTCATTCTGCTGGTTGAAAACTGCTAATTAATAATGATAATAAAAGTGTCGCAGCTCATTAAAATCACCTTGACAGGTTGTTCCTTACTCCCCCCTCTATTCCTCGCTTCACCCCTCTCTCTCTGTCTCTCTCTCTCTCTCTCACTTACCTTACACTCAGAGTGCTGCTTCACTGGTGTCCAAACTTTTCGTGCTGGGTTTGTTTGAGTTTATTGTAAATCAGATGGGGATTACATCAGTGTAATCAAGCATGAAGAAAAGGATGGTACTTTACTTTATTTCGATACAGCCTTTTTAATGACAATATTACTTGCAATTCCCATTTAAAAGGCTCCATACCCAGGCATGGCTTGTACTGTATGTTAATGTTTAAGGCAATTAGCAGACCCTCTTAACCAGAGGGAAATAAATCAGTGCTTAAATACTCCATGTCTGCTCTTTAGACCTATCTGTCTATCTATCCATCCATCCATTCATCCACCCATCATTCATCCATCCATCCATCCATCCATCCATCCTTCCATCTATCCATCCATCCATCTCTCTATCTGACTACCTTGCTGCCCAGCTACCTACCTCTATATCATTATCCTAACTGTCATTTTCTTGCACTTATAGTTTACATTTTGTGAGCATTTCATGACTTCAATACCATCTGTACAAAATGTAAAAGATAATAGTCTTGCGTCCACAACTCCCATCCAAGATCTAGCAACTGTGTGTGTGTGCATGTGTGTGTCTGTGTGTGTGAGTGAGTGAATGATAGAGGGCATACAATAAAAATGTATGCATTTGTTGATGTGAAACAGCACATGTGTGTATACAGTTTGGTGCGCTCCTATAGAGAAATATGAAAAAAGGCCAGCTGTTCAAATCGCCTCTTTTCACTTTAACCAGTTATTCATTAAAGGCCTACACTTGAAACATGGGCTTTTTCTCGCAGATCTACACTGTGTAGGTCTTTAGAAAAGGGCTACAATTAGAGAACACAATGAAAACAGTTTTGGTCTTTAAGGAGAATACCTCTGTACGGTCATGCAATTTCACTGGCCAAAACTGCCCCCCCCCTCCTCTGTCTGTTGTCTACCTGGCATGTCCCCCTGCACCTACCCTCTCCCCCTGTTCTCCTCTCCTTTCTGTTCCTTTTGTGTGGATGAAGATAAAGCTGTATGTGTGTGTCACCAGCGGGCCAGGCCGGCCCACTCGGGAGAGGAAGAGACGAGAGCTTAATCCATCATGGTGGGGAAAGAGAGAGAGAGAGAGAGAGAGAGAGAGAGAGAGAGAGAGCAAGGGAGGGAGAGAGAGAGCAAGGGAGGGAGTGAGAGCAAGGGAGGGAGCGAATGACACACCAAAAGACAGAGTGCCCAGCGAAGCAGCGCCCGGCCGGGGCCTGCAAACTTCCCCCATATTTCTCCGCCGCCTGTCAGGCCGTCTAATAAAGCGCGGCGAAATATGGCGGCAGGCAGGAAAAATGAACTATCTACTGCTGATGTAATGCGGCCCATCAATCTGCTGTAATTACTCAGCGCCGTGGAAGCCCCGGCTGGATTTATCGCGTCCTAACTTGGCATCTTAACGACTTTGTGCTTTTAATATCATTACGTTGTAATTTATTCGCTCGCCTCAGTCCAATTGCCTGTCTCGGCACACCCAGTCCCAACCAGCAAAACACCCCTCTCTTATTTATTTATTAGTCCAGCCAGCAGAACGGTGGCTGTAGCTATGTAGCCCATCTCTCCAAGGGTTTTGCCTTTGACCGAAGGTTTCTTTCTTAGAAGATCTCATTGGACTAATGGAGCCTGACATAAAGAATAAATGGCCAAAGCATGGGCCCTTTCAAAAAAAAAAAGAAGAGCTTTTAAGCTTATGAGTATTTGAGGAGGGGTCTTTGTTTTGAAGCTTCACCACCCTGTATGGAGACATGATAGGAGAAACAGCCCACCTGCATGGCAAGCTCTATTCATTATTCAATATTCCTTCAGTTTCAAATGTCAGATCGTTGAAATCGACACAACAGTGAAAAGGCGCATGGTTCAAATGTACGAGCCCAAGACAAAGAGCTTGCCAAGACAAATATATGGAGCTTTATAGGCCAGGACGTCCCAAACATTGAGTAAGGTCTGGCCACCCATCCAGAGGTTAAGCCCAGTTTCTCCAAAATTTCGAAGAACAAATGCTCTCCTCTCACTTCCTCCTTTTCATCCATTTTCACTCCTATTTCCCTTTCTTTTTTCTGCCACTTTCATTTCCTCTCCTCATGCTCCATCTCCTTATCTCCATCTCACTAGGTCTTACTCCTCCTGCTGCCCTCGCTCATGGCATGTCGGCCCCAATAATCCTGATGAAGGTACTGGATGGGGTGAGTAATGGAAGAAGAAAGGAGGAGGGCAGGGAGAAAGAGAAGGGAAGCAGAGCTGGTACTCCTCTCTGCCCCCATCCTATGTGGAGATAATGTGGCTCCACATGGCATTAAAATAATTGTTTGGTGAAGCATTAGGAATTTTTACAGTTTTTCGCATGCTAGACTAAATCTTCAGCTTACACCTAGATTTCATTATAAGGGCAAATTAAGTTTCAGAAGTCTGTATGATTTTAAGCAAGTGTGTGAAGACTTAGACCTGCACATTGCACGATGCTAATTAGGTGTTAAAATATGTTGCTATACTCATTTACTCCTGTGCGGAACTTTTGACATCAAATACCTTCGCTGATTGACTGCGTTCAGGGATG
Source organism: Ladigesia roloffi (assembly GCA_037577295.1). Taxonomy (NCBI): domain Eukaryota; kingdom Metazoa; phylum Chordata; class Actinopteri; order Characiformes; family Alestidae; genus Ladigesia; species Ladigesia roloffi. The sequence continues at coordinate 4,798,681 of JBBKCR010000034.1, read as the reverse complement.
AATCTATAAATCACAGCTATAACTAATGTTGTAAAATGGGGAAAATGTTGAGCTTTCACCAAACTATTCCTTTAATGTGGTCCCTCTAAATGGCTGCCCCTCTCCCCCTTCCCCAGATGCCCCCCCCCCCCCTTTATTCCTGACAGTGACATATTAGTTTTGCGAGCTCCTGGAATCTGATAGCGGCGAGTTTGCCACCGCACTCAGCCTGTGATTAATGCCCCTCCATTTGGGCGCGGTAATTGGCTACGACTGCACCGGGGAATAATCAGACCCTTTCTATCCCTCTCTCTCGCTCTCTCTCTCTTTCACTCTCCTTCTCTCTCTCCCTCCCTTATTTAGGCACTAGGTGCCACCACGCTAATGAGAACGCGGGTGAATTGAGCCCGCGGCATTGGGCCCCGACAGTTACTGATGACTGTTATGACAAAGCTGCTCTCTCTCCTTCTCTCTCTCTCTCTCTCTCTCTCTCTCTCTTTCTCTCTCTCTGTAACCCACCTACATACATACACACACACACACACACACACACATGCACACATACACACACACACACACACACCTGTGTACACACATTCACAATATAGACCTAGCCACCATACTTTTAAGTGAACATTGTATTTGGATATGATGGCTGAAATATCCAGTTGGGAGCGGATGTTCCATTCTGGCTAATTTTGAGGAAATGAAGGGTGTGCTTACTTCATGAGTTATCACTGTCCCAGTAAATCTGTATGACAGTCCGGGACAGTTTGCAGTGAGCAGTAGTCAATAGCAGAAATGGGTCAAGAATAGAAGTGTTATGATCATAAATCCTTGAAGAAAGTGCAACTTCAGAGGGGGTCTGAATGTGGATTCATAACCATGGCTGCAAATGTCTTGAAATTAGTGCCTATGATACACAGCATACAGTCAGAAGAAAAGTGTATGCACATTATGTAGAAACATGTTAATGTTTACTAGGCTTGAGGTGGGTTAGCGCAATTACTTACCTTGAGTTACTGGATATATCTCAGAAAAAATGTTAAAACTGGTTCAACTAGCTTTTTACCGGCCAAGAAACTCAATTAGTTCAACTAGTTCACATCATGAAACAACCTCACGCAGCACTGCATGGCCCCACGCTCCAGATGTGTGTTCTGAATGTGTTCTGTAAAGGTGCTATATATTATCATCATTATATAAGCCACCCGCTGTCACTCAATTTTTTTACACAGAAATAAATGCCATTTTCACTCGGGTTCAGTGGAAGAGACACTAGTATTTTGTGATTTCAGGTTTTTACAACACACTCAAATGATAGTCAGCACTGGCCAGGCTGCTCTAAGTATTCTTAAAGCATTGTGTGTTGTGTCCCAAGTGCTCTTAAAGAAAAGTTTTTATTCTTTAAATACTTAGTAAGCAGCACACTTTTAAAAATAGTCAGTGTTATTTAGCGATCAGCAAAGTATCAGGCCAGTGGCGACTCTGTGAGAATACCTGCTCCATCTCAGCAGCCCTCCCACCTTCACATAATAGACCTCACCTCCCCAATGAAATCATCCACCAATGAAGTGAAAGGAAGTCTAGGATGTCACAGCCAACATGCAGTACACAAACAGTGAAGGGAGGGCGGCATAGAGATGAAAACCCACTACAGGGTGCGTCACGTGTCGGAGAGAGCTGCAGTGCTGCCAAAAAAATGATTGCAAGACTTGAGGTTGTTTTAGTTCTTTATATTCTCTGTAACTGGACAAAATCACTAGAGTTGGCTGAGCTGGCAACCAGGTAGCTCACAACAAGCATACAAATGACACACCCCGATAATGAAAGACAAGCGAAAGTTATGTCGAATTGTAAACACAAAAAATCTAGTTTCAAATGTCTATGTAAACCAGAGCTGGCAATAAATGTAAAGTTCAGTTTCTACACTGAACACTGCTATAAGAAAATACACTTTATGACTGCATGACTGAACTTGACCGTGCAACATGATAGTAATCTTTTAAAATAAACGGCCATGAATAGGATCCTTTGAATAAAATCAGCATTTCTTCCATAGATGTTCAGGTTTCTGTTGACAAATCGATTACAAACATCAGCATGCAAGCTTTCAAGCTAGGTAACAAAAAAGATAATTTACAAAATTAAATTTTTTTTTATTTATTTGCATATTTCTATCATGTTTGCGAATTGTCTGTTGATGCTTCACAAGCAGTTCCATCCATAGTGAAAGCCTCATGGATGCTAAGGTTGATATGTAAATAAGCTAATTACTTTTTTTGACTGCACATTGCCGCTCACATTACTTTTTATAGCTACTAGAATGTACAAGGCAGCTGAAAGTTTAACGAGTTCGAGCTGAGGCAAAGTGATGGCATGTATTTACTTGTTTGATTTACTTGTGGGTAACTGTGTGGCATGTCTTTCAACTGAAGTGCCTAAAAGGCTCATTAAACCACCAGTATGTCACTTATTCCTTCTAGATGCTATAAAGGGCAACCTATTTTAATGCATGTGGTCTCACTCAAGCCCCTGTAAGTGCACCAAAAAAGGCTGAGTTGATGGAGCAATTGAATGGGTCCCACTTGTACGACTTATTCAGTGGAATGCACCAACCTGCCTGTGAATATAGTTGCGGGTAATGACTTCCACACATTGCATGGTGCTCACTGCAGTCAAATACTGCATTGAATGAACTTTAATTCGGTTATACACATCAACTTTGCCTCTTTGGTTTAATTATATTTGGCAAGAAATGTGTCCTCACACTGTGTATGCTTAAAACACATTCATAATTACAGTATTTATTCAAATGAGGGAATAAGCTGGTGTTTTTTTCTCTCATTCATTATAATAATTTCATTTAGATGTTAAAAAGAAGTAGACAATAGATATCACTAACACGGATCGTTACATTACTAGTTATAATGAAAGGACTTCGACAGATACAGAAAAACGCACTTAATAATTAATGAGAAAAAGAGGAAAGCAGCCAGCCCTAAAAGAGCAAGCATGTGGCCTATATTCGGAGAATAAACGGTTGTGTCTGAGCATGGTGAAATAAAGCATCCAGCTGTTTTTGCTTGAATCTTTTATTCTAAAGTTAGCATATAGGCTTTGACCCTCATTTTCCGAGATCTTGGGAATTCCCGATTCACGGAACGCTGCATAAGGTGGGGAGGAAAAAAAGGGAAGTTTTCAACTTTTTTCTCCTCACCTTCCTCTCGCTTTCATGTGCTCTGGTGTTTATTTGGTTTTGCTGCTTCTGTGTTTCGTTTAATGCTGAGCTGGAGCATGTTGCCATGGCGACAGTGTCCAAGCAACCACGCGATAGGAATGGAGCCCTGCAATGAGCCGCAGTCATTCATTCCACTCGCGTGACTCCTGTGCCATTCACACGGCACTGCAGAGCGCGCAGACCAACAAAACAAAGGCGTTCACGTGCTCTCAGGTCCGGTTCCTCGTTTTGCCTATTGAAACCCCCCTAAATCAAAACACAACTTACTTTATATGCACAAATATGGCAATATTTGGAGAGTGGCCTAAACTAACTGTGCTTAAGGTCCGCAGTCTAAGGAGACAGCTTTAAAAATGCATTAAAACATATATTTATAATATAATATACTCTTAAAATGATGATAATCTCTTTTTAATTTAACGTACATTTTCTTTAAGTATTAAAACCTCTGTAAAGTGACCTTAAGAGTCACGAAAGAACACTCTTGAAGTGGCCTTTCCATTTGATTTGCCTTGAAGTCTTTTAGAGTGCTCTCTGTCTGTCTGATGACTTTTCCTAGGCTAGAACTCCAGTCCGTCTGTAAAAAGGCACAAGGCAGAGAAGCCTAGCTAATCAGTTCGAGCCGCTTGACTCTGGTCACGGGACCGTGAGAAATAGAAGCGCGATGGACAGATGGCATCTGTTAGATTGGCAACAAAAAGGAAAACAAATGGCACACACACAGAACCCAGTGCGTGCACACATACACACACACACACACACCCTCACACACAAACATCCACTCGCACACATACTCGCATATATATACAGTAATGAAATGTGATATATATTCATGGCAGACATTTGTCCATCATCCTTGTAGTTAAAGGGACCTTGTCCATATTCATTTTTCCACCTTCTTAGGTTTGTATACTAAAATGTTATTCATTTTTATTATGGCTAAACACTTTATATAATTTAAGAATGAGATATGCCAACAATATCTTGTCTAAGTGGCTGCCCTGTATTGCACCTCATTCAAAAAGTAGTCCAGTGTAAAAAGTTATAATGACTGAAGGCTTAACATGTAGATGTTGAAAAAAATCTTTTTTTTGTTGATAAAAACAATGGAATTAAACTCAATTGGATTTCCTATTTAGACCCTGTGGGCGGGGGAAGGAATGGCATGCTTTGAAATGGTTTATGGACCTTTAACACAGTTACCGCCTACAGCAAGAAAGGCTTGTTTGTGTTGATGTCATATATTTTATGCATGTGAAAATGATGGGCACATTCACTTCAAGTGAACTAAAGCACACGTGCACTTTGTTGTGCAAATACCTGCAAAACATGGTGTAGAAATGTGCGTATAAACACATTTTACTGCAGGATATGAAGGGAGATTAGAGTAAGTGTGAATAATTGATACTGAGGAGAGAAAAGTTAACAGTCCTCTCTGCACACCAGCACTAATACACACACACACACTCAGACACACACACATACAAATATTATTGTGATGAAGATTAGGTACATCACAGTTTGTTCCCTTATAGGCGACACTAATGTCCATCCCACTGTTCCGCAGTGTTCTTCGATTCTTCCGCTTCCTGGGGAATAGTGGTTGCATAATATTTGAACATACACACTGTGACAGTCCTTAGTGAATACACATTCACCCTCGCTGGAATCATCTATGTGCCAGAATGGAAAAAAAAAAAACATGCACATACTAAACTGCTAAAAACGAGTAAATAATCTGATTATGCCAATATTTCATTCAACACATTTGCAAGCACATCCGTAATCTGATAATGAGACAACTCGGAACGCTCATTAGTCGGTTATTTGATTTCTTTCTAAATAAACAAACATGCACCTTTACTGTTGCTTAGCAACTCGCCAATACACCCAACACTGAAGCGCAGCATGTGATGAAAAATTCAAACGTCTTGAAACTGTTTAAAATTCCAGACATTTCTTACAAAAAAATATTTATCAGGGAGTTTATAGGGCTACAAGTTGTACAAAATAAGGTGTCATCAGTTAATGTGTGTAGTGATGTGTTTGATGTTCCTCACCAGTTTGTCTTCCTCCCATTATATTTACACACATACGCACATGTGGAAAAATGAAAGAAACTAGAGTAGGAGTGAAAAACTTTATTACTGAGCCTAAATTTCTTCAAATCTGAAAAGTTTTAATGTATTTCTAGAAATCAGAGTAGCATTTGGTTATATGCAGTCCAGTAATGATCCCATTATTTGTATGTAGGTTTACATTTTTAGTCATTTTAGACTTGAATGGGCCATATTAATTAACGTCCAATACACACTAAAACATAAATGTTTAATTTTACTATCAAGCCGAAAATTTTGTAAAAATTGTGTTATTGTTGATACAACACTCAGAACATTTTTGACATTTTTTTGCCCACTTTTGGATTCGCAACTAATAGACAAACTTAAAATGCCAACTCAAACTTGAATGTGAAATTGTTGTGTGGCATTTTCATGAACTATGTAATTTAATACAAACATCTAGATGCGCAGCAAAATGTAGCAAAAACTCTATAGGTCAAAGGGTTAATAAAGTGAATACTAACACATTACAACTGTATTAGCAAGACGTGATGTTACACACTATACCTCATTAAAGGCTTCAGGCTTTAAGGGCAAACTGATGGAGATGAAACAGGTTTGTGTTCTGACTGTGCCTCTGTGCAACAGCTCAGTGCAGAAATAGCCAAGCAGAAGTAGGGCAGCCCCGGCACAGACCCAGTAAAGCCCCGGTAGAGCCGCTCTCTGCCACAGCCTTGCTTTAGTCACCCCGTTTTCATGTGTAAATAAAGTTATCTCTCTGCGCAGTGGGACTAAGCGCTCCGCTTCTTCATACGCTCATTCATAAGCAATGTGTTCGCTTTCTTTTCAAACCTTAAGTAGTTGATAATGTGCACAAGTGAATTGCATGCTACTTAAATACATGTTACTACTTAAATACATGCTAATATAAGATATTTGAGACATGATCATGAAAAAAACATTTGCAGAAAAATTGGCATGAAGATATGAACCTGTTACTTACAGAAAGAAATTATAAATGTAATCAGCAATTAAATATAGAATTTTGTAATTACATTTGGAACCCCATAATCATTCTTCTTGCTAAGGATTTTATATATATATATACACAAACGCATATTTTAAAGCCAGTAATGACGTAAGAGGGGACACAAAAGAGAAAGGAAGTGACAGAACAATAAATGAGTGCGAGGAATGCCTTCATTCATTGAGCTATTCTGAAGATTGTGACTCATCCCCCTCTTGCCTCCTTCCTCCTCTTCCTTCCATCCCAGAAGGTTTGCATCAGTTCTCTGTGCTTCCTTTGTGTGTGTGTGTGTGCTGGGATTGGGAGTCCATGTACTCACACGAACATGTACACAACACAAACGTGTGTGTGTGTGTGCGTGCACAGACATGTGGCTGCTGAGGGATCTTTGCTGTTGTAGGTAATGTAAGCAGATGCTGTGGGAGAGGAAGTGAAGGCCATCCTGCTCTGGGGGATTAGACACTGGGGGGCATTGTTAAGAGCTCATCTGATTTTCCTTCATCATAGTATTAGAAACCAATAACAGTGAATTTGCAAACACATTTGTAAATAGTTATCAATTCCATAATTTCATTAACGAGCCTACAATGTTTATTTAGTAGAAAGACCATAGTGATATTGAGCTGCAGTACACCTACCAAAGACATTTACATGAGTACCATTGTTTTTAGGTTCCTGTTCCTGTAATACATAAATATATAAGTATATAAATATATATGTAAATGAACTTATTAGCTGTCCTGTATTATGCCTCATTCAGTCACTTTAATGTAACTTGAGTGAATTGGTCAGATAAACCGTTGTAGGTTAAATAAATCATTAAATGTAAATTTATTTATGGTTGTGACATTGCTTGTGCAAAACTATATTAAACAATTTATTTACAAAAAAAGCAAGATTTTTTCATGATACGGCAACTTTACCTTGCTGCATCAGCTGCTCTATAGAAACAAACTACAGAATGTAGAAGTGAATCAATACTATGGAAAATGCAGGAGAGCCACCGCTAAGTCCCGAGGAGCCTTTTGGCAGAGCTTGTCCTTCTTACCGGTGTGATCGATGAGCCGTAAACTCGCCATAGTGAGCTGATGACTCTGGGTGCCAGAGGGTGCACAGGTGAACAGGCTGGTTGCCATGCAGCCTTTCTATATATTCCTCTCCTCTGAAGCTCCAGTGTCGTGCTGCTCCTCTATATTTAGCACTTCTCCCATGCTTCTCAATGCCAGATAATCAAATGGTCATAAAAATTCTCATTAGTCTTCAAAATAAGTGTTTGAATTATTTTCTTTACATGTCTTGCTTTGAAATTGCAGTTTTGATGGTTTGGTTCCATGTCCTGATTGAGTTGTATAGACTTAAGGATGAGGTTATTTTTGTCTGTGAGGTTTTTGTTTTGGCCTGTAATTTGTCTTGACTGTGCATTTTATTCCCCCAAAATTCAGTGTGCTATACTTCCATATTCAGCAGGACATGGAATGACATGAAATACGCAAATAAGTTTGTTTGTTTTTTTTACCCAGAGGACGAAGAGAATAAGTCATATGGGATTTCATTTTGGCTCGTTTAGTGCCAATTTTAGAATGCCAGGGTTGCCAAGGCAATGCCATTTGTCAGAGTTACCAAATTATCCAGCCGTGCAATGAGTGTGCTATGTCAGAGCAGTTCACCTATTCATATACAAACACGTTCATATCCTTTTTACACTTACCAGTCCATCTCCGTCTACAAAACACATCCTTCAACCCTAAAGAGGGCGCTGTCCCCTCTTCATTCACCTCCTAACCCCTGCTATGAGGCATGCAAGCAGCCGAGAGTAGCCGTGCTCCTGCGTTGTCTCACATGTGCTTGTGTGTTCGAAGATCCCAAAGTGAACGGCGAGGCGGCCAAGGCAGCGCTGGCCAATGAAGACTGTCCACACATAGACCAGGCCATGTCCCCTGAAGACGGCCAGATCTTTAGCCCCTGCGAACCGCGGGGGGAGACCCCGTGTTTCCTTCTGAACATGGCGAGCCGACCCACTCACACGGGCACCAGAGTGAGGAAGGGTATGTAACAGTTCACCTCAGCCACTGTTTCACATACATATACACACAGGCTACAAATCACACATACATAATGTATACACTCAACAAGCTAATCACACACCTAGACATCCCAACATTACACACCAGCAGAGCGCACCCAGAGAGACAGTGAGCTGATGAGAGAAAAGGCCTAACAAGTAAGACCACTGCGTCCCAGCAGCACGATCTACATTTCAGCAATATTTTCTCCCGTAGAACGTAGTCAGCACTCTACTAACAGGATCCGAACGTTTATTTTTTGCATCATTATTTCACCAACATTAATCTTACTTGATCTCGGCCCATCTTTTCAAACATGCCTGAAAGACAAAAGAAAGTCCTTTTTTCAGTTCTTACATTTAATTTTCATCAATTCCATTAGATACTAATGGATAAGAGAAACCACCTTGCACTTTCAAAGCGCTAATGCTAGCTACATTCTTTCAACCCACTCCCTTTTCCTGAGCATACAATGAGTTTTTTCCTCTTAACTCCACATTGCATTATGTTCAATCTCACACTGACACATACAGCTGCCTCCTGGGGGCCAACCTTAATCCTCCCTTTTTTTCCTGTTTTTTCTTTGTCGTTTGTTTGTTTTTTACTCGTTATCTCCTCCACTTGCCTGTCCGTTTGTCCGTGTGTCTGTTCTTCCCGCCATCTCTTCACCACCCCCACAACCATTCTCTGGGTGCCTGGTTGGCCCATAGCCGGAACGTTCTCAGGGAGGTCAGGGGGGGAGCCAGCTGGTCACACACTCGGCCCGCAAGGTTACCCACTGCTGCAGCTAGGTTGGACACACAGCCAGGAGGATGGCCATGCCAGAGTAACAACCTGAAACAAACCAGCCCCAGTTTAAACCTATATAGCAAAGCGTGCAAGCCCTTAGCACAGCATTAGACACCAAGAGACTATAGACCCCCAGAAGCTTGAGAGACCCACCATCTACAGCATTTTTCACAGTTTGTAATTCAAGTGTAAAGAAATGCCTGCTTGCTTCCTATGAAACACCTTCATACATTCATACAAACACACACAAGACGCCTTCAGTGGAGGTCAACTTTCAGCTTTGTGAGATTTCAGCAATGCAGGGAGAGAAGAATAGATCACACGTGGACATAATGAGTGCAAAACCTCCCTAAACCTCGCAGACCCAGACCTGACATGGCCGTGCGTGTGTGTCATTGTTCCAAACAGGTTACATCTCAGTCCCTATGCCAGTTAATGTGTTATCAGATTGCCATCAATAGCCAAGCAATAGCACTGTCTCTCTGTCACATGATGTGTTGCTCTATGTGAGCATGCTCTGTTTAATTACACGTTCCCACTGTCAAAAGCACCACAGGAACATTCAACATCAACACATAGCATACAGCGCACCTACACACATGCTGTGTGTTTCTGTATTTCTGTGTTTGTGCTTGTGAGAGCTTTTTGTGTGTTGGTGTGGACATATGTAGCCTATATATGTAAGAGTGAGTGAGAGTGTGACTATAGGTGTAAGAGAGTGTGCGTGAGTGGATTTTATTGTGTGGTGAATAATGTACTTTTCTATGTTGCTGTATGTAATGCATGCTTTGAGTCAGTCTCTGGGCCTTCCAGCATGTCTTGTCCTGCTCTGTGGCTGGTATTGGCTAGGAGAGAGAAGGAGGTCATGAGGCAAGTGCAAAAAGAGAGAATTCATTGTTCAGTTACATTTCCTTTGGGACTGACGGAGAGATCTAACTAAGATTAGACATCCTGAGTTTTTTTCTGAAGAGGTGTCAGTCCTCAAATTAATACATTTTATTAAAACAAAGGTTGAGGCCTGCTCCTGAGTGCAGTTGTCTAAGGCTTTTTCTCTGTCCTACATTGTGTATTCAAACCATAGCAATGGTCTGCGCTCTGTCTAGGTAGAGGGAATAGCCTCAGAGTGCAGTTGACCGATATCTGTGAGTTCACACAACAGAACTGGGCGCTTAGCCCTCTCCTCTAAGCGTATTTAACTGTCTGTGACATTGTGTGATCTACACATATAAAAGATATGGTGACTGGCTTTATGAGCCTCAAAGGAAGCATGACGGTGTGATAGAGGGAGACCTGCTGTTACCTTCTTAAATCCGAGTCTCCCTGAACAGTTGTAAGGGCCTCTAGGTAACGGATTGTCCACTATTTTAACTAGAACTCTTTGTCAGTCCCATAGTGCAAATGTTGCTGGCAACTGACAGATGCTTGTAAGATTTCATTTGAAAAACTCAGTGTTGCTTCCAGTGTACCAAACATATGGATTTGCTTGATTATTCCAAGCCTTTGGAACATTTGGAAAAGACACAATTATGTTTTTGGATGGTGTATAGCTTTGGAGTGGCCTTTAAAAACCAAACTTGTCAGCTTTTTTGTAGCATCTCTCCATAATCTATAGCTGACCTGAGCAGACACAATGCCCTTCACTGCTCAGCCTTTCCCCTGTTCGATACCAGCCTAAGCCAGCCTTTCCTCTGTGCATGTGTGTGCTCCCTTTTTACCGCATGAAAACCTGATGGTCTTTAACATGACCCATAGCAGCTTGTCAAAAAAAAAAACTCTTAAGGCACAAAAACTTTCCAGAAAAGAAAGGAAAAGCAAAGCCTGAAGCCTCTGTATCTCAGTCTGCAATTTGCCCGTCTGTCTCCACCCAAACCAAGGTTGCCAAAAGTCCCGGAGCATGGGCACCATAGTGGCGTCGGTGTCTACTGGGTCCCGCGGCCGCCCTGCTCTCCTGCAGCGCTCCCATTCGCCCATTCCCTCCATCCTCTAGAGAATGGATGGTGGAGATGATAGGGGCATTCTCCTTGGGTCAATCCAACTCCTAGAGTCCCAGAAACCCCTTCCTTGCTGCCCCTATTCTGTCCTGCAGTGTCAGTCTGCTCTGTCCTCCTCTCTGGTTGTCACCCTAAGGAGTTATGCTGCTATCCCCAGCTTTCTGTCCCTTGTCTCCAAGGCTATCTGTCACTGCCATTTGTCTTGTCTTTGCCTTTAGGCTTATGCAGAGCTATTCTAGAGAAAGCTAATGTCAAAAGAATGTTCCGAAGTTCTCAGGGAAAGTGTGTAGGCCAGGCTATTGTACACTTTTGTCCACTGCAAATCATTTGACTCAGTTTCTTTCTAAGATAAAGCACATGCCTGAGGTTACATCTGATCCTCCCTCTTGATAGTAAGATTTTGCACTGTGGCCCTTTCTTGTTCACCAGCAGACACACATGCATATCCATGCAAACCTACACACGCTCAGCTAGCCGAACCTCCACAAATGAATCTTTTGAATGTAGTCAGTCAGTGGCAACCTGTAGCCTTCTCCAATCCCGCAAGCCAAGATGAAAGTCCAAGATGTTTTCCTAGACATCCTGCGCCTCCTCTTTTGTTTTTTGTCTCTCACTCCAATCTACTCTGGCCAACCTAATCTCTTGTGACTCCTCTATGCCCCCTGACCCATTTTTTTCTGTACCTGAAAAATGGGCATCGAACATGTCCCATCTGTAGGTACCAAGGTAGCAAGGCCCCTCAAACACTTCTCCTGCATGCCAGAGCTGTTTGCTCTCCTCTCTCTATGCTGTCCCCAGCAACTGTCTATTCTCTCCTTTTTTATATATGTCCCTGTCCATCACACTTTCCTCTATATTTTTGTGATCTGGATTGTGAAAGAAACCTATGCCCTAAACCCATGTCCGTGAGAAGTCTCTTTTACGTTGTTTCTCGTCCACCTCCTCCTGCTCATTTTCTGAGTTGAATGACCAAGGCCCAGTGGCAGGATGACCCTCAGCAACCCCACCTCCCCTGTATTCTCTGCCGCAGATCCCTGTAAAGAGGAGACTGTCCTAGTTAAGTATATGCAGTCAGAGGTGCTCCGCGTGACCTGAGAGGACTACAGCAACTCAGGGAGGGGAACAGACCCTAGAGTCTCCCCCTCCCCAACGTTTCTTGGCTCCGCAATGGCTTAAGAGCATTGAGGGTACTTTCCAAAGGAGAGAGAGAGAGATGTAGAGAGAGTGAGGAAGAACGAGAGAGAGAGAGAGAGAGAGAGAGAGAGAGATAGACAGAGACAGGACAGTAGGATACTGGTAGGAGAAGAAACCTTGAAATTCCTTCTTCACAAAGAACGAAAGGGAAGATTTCAACCCCTTTTGTGCCTGGTCACTCCAAGGCACCAAGGGGTTCACGTGGACAAGAACTTTTTTAAAGGACTAAAGGTGTGGACAATATAGTAACACCAAAGGCATCGTACAATCTGTCGACGGCTTGACAAAAGGTGGAAAAAGGTGGAAAAAGTTTAATAATCAATGGTTCATTATAGCCACTAACAATACTAATGATATTACCTACAACGTCCTTGGTGACAAGTGTAGAAGACTCTTAACAGTACATTTTCGCATGAGTTGCATGGTGGTATAAAAAAAAGAAGAAAACCAGAAAAATGCTTACGCTGTTATGAAATATCTGTATGAAAAAAAATGATATATTTTCTTTCAAAAGTTCTTCACTTTTGCATACGTTTCATGTAGCCATGATGAAAAGATGTTCAGAGACGGTGTACTTTTCCTTAGCAGCAAATCCTTCACATTTTTCTTCCAATTTTTCATTTGTGCTACTAACCACATGTGAAACAGCTCTGGTCATATTGACCTCAAAATCTGAACAAAAGACAATTGACTGCTGAGGAAGATGAAAAAAAAAACAAAAACAACATGTTAGCAAGCTTTCTATGTGGTGATTTCAACTAATTTTTTTCATCTTGTTTCTGTTTGGCATGCTTGTGATAATGGTTCTCATTGAGAGAAAAAAAATCAGAGCAAATTTAGTTGATATTTTTCTGTTTTATGCTATAAATATTGGTGACTAGATCCTGTGGAGAGCTATAGTGAGCAACTGTTTTATTTCACATATTAAGTACAGATTTTGACAGTGTTATTTTTTGAAAAATAAAGACAAAAAATGACAAAAATCATGCATCATGTAAAAAAAAATATAGGAAGGAAGTCAGATGTGTTTACACATCTCTCAGATCTTTTCTTATAGGTATAAAAAATGACAATAAAATAATACAAAAAAAAGAGAGATAAGAAATGTATATTTATGACATAAGAGCACTGTATGCAATTTAGAACTTCGGGGGGAAATCAGATGCATGCACAATGTTATGCAACAGAAAATTGATAAATACAAAAGAAAAAAAATGATATCGACTCTAGCATGAAATAAATTTTGTATGAAACCTGTTCATAGAGTTTGATATTTTTTTATTGAATGTAATGGAATGTTGTGTTTTTTGGGTTTTTTGCTGCTGTTTTTTCTTTCTGTTTCTCTCCTGTTATGTGGAAACACACTCTTTGGCTTGATGTTCAAAAAGAGGTCCTGAAAAGGTCACTGAAAGGAGTGAAAAGAAGAAAAAAAAAATCAAGAAAATGTGCTTCCAGGTGGAGGCAGCATGTCCCGAGTGCACTTGCGGAAATGAAAATGAACCGAAATGCATGAAAATGAACTAAACCATTAACATGATGAGCGAACAACAGGGAAAAACGCATGGTTTGAACGTGATGCAGCCCTTTTATTCTGGAACAGAGGATGAAATTCCATTCAGCACAATATGTTCTGCATGGTGGAGACTCATGGTAAACATGTATGCTTTACCATGTCCAGTTGAACAGTCAACACCGAACCGCTGGCCTACTTCTTTCCTCCCTGCCTCTTCCCCTTTGCCTCTTCTCTTTTTCAGCCCAATCCTCCACTTTGCTCACTTTTTCTGTGTGCTGTGTGTGTGTGTGTGTGTGTGTGTGTGGGTAATAACTGTTGTGTTGTCTCTTTTCTTTCCTGTCTGTAGAGGCTCAGCGGCACGGCCGGAGCAAGGAGCCTGCAGACTCTGTGTGTGTCATGAACCGTGGTGTTCCAACCACACTGTGCATGGCTCACAACGCTCCTCCCCCAACTTGATAACCTTGTCTGTTTATTGTACGTAGAAGGGTGGCTTAACAGGCCGACGAGGGAAGCAGTCTGCCGCGCGGTTCCCTCCTTTTTTCCACATAGACCTTTCTAGGAAGAAACGTTGCCGCCCCTTTTGTCGTGTCTGTCGCATACCTTCTTGTTCTACTTGTGACGTGATGTGAGCAAGGATGTTTGGGGTGTGTATTCGACTGCATGAGACTGTATATGTGTGTGAAATTTCTGTGCTGTGAAAAGGCTTTTTTTTTTGTGTTTGCTTGTGGTTTCCGTTGAGAGTTCGGAGCAATGTTCATTCAGAGCTACACGCTTACCACTTGTATTCGTTAATCATGACTTCAGCCATTCATGAAGCTGCCTTTTCCAGTAGGTGTTTAAGTGTTATCACCAAACATGAGTTGCCTTTCTTTGCAGTTTGCACCTTCCAGCTGCTATTTTCCTTTTCAAGGCTGTTGGAGAAATTGAAAAAAAAAAGTTTTAATCTAGTTTTACATGCCGTATAAGATTATTCTAGCTTTACCTGAACCTGTGTTGCATCTCAGTACACCAGTATAGAATGAAAAGAATGAAAATAAGAAATAACTTGGTCTTGTAGATGATCCAAAGCTGGAAATAACAAAATCTTTTGTGGTCTGTTGTGGTTTTTGTCATCCAAGGATAGTAAATGAACTGTTGAACCACTTTAAACACTGCAGGAAAGGTGATTCAGTTTATGAAAATCCTCCTACTGCTCAACTTTGACACTAATATGCAATCTGTATTTGCAAAATGTATTTTCAGAAACCAGTTTGTAGAAATCTACACTGCCACTGCTTTGAAAGCACCATTTAGTATTACATGCATGTGGTTTTATAGTGCAACCAGACCATAACCTAAAATATGTAAGGAAAAATAATCATTGTTATAAACTTTTGTGCTCAATGGAAAACAACAGTGGTCTTGATGGGCCTTTGGAAGTTCTCACCTAAAAAAAAAGATGTTTGTGTGGGTTGTATAGTGTTTTTTTAATTATTATTAGTAGTAATATTTTATCTTGATGTACTAAAAGTGTTCTTTCTCCCTTTTACAATACAGCAATACACTTATCTATACACTAACTGCCATGCAACAAGTAAACACAATGCTAACCTACTCATTTCTATTAATTCACCTTTTGGTCTTGAGTGCTATTATTAATTATGCAGAAATGCATACACAAGTGCAAAGAAAAAATGGAATATTATGCTTCAAATTATGCTTCTTTGTGCCTATGAGTCGCTGTTTCCTTTCCCTCTGTTAGGTGTTTGGAATCCTTTGAGTGGACTGAGAGAAGAAATATCTCTCAAGACCTGTTATTCTGTGTCTGAAAGCAAACAGCACGATTTGCAAATATATGATAAACTATTAATATACCTCAGCTCAACACGAATCATACGAATTAAACGAATCAACAATCAAAAGCAGCATGAGACCTCTCATTTATTATTTGCCTTTTTTTTAACCTAAACTGAAGCGCTTGCTTTAATGATGTTGAGGGGGTTTGGCAGTTTCTGACTGGCGCTTTAGAAGGATCTTATGAAGGTGAAGCAAGAGGACAAACCTGCAGCAGCGCAAATAAAGGCTACTTTTCAAACAGATTTAGTATTTTTCTTTATTTTGGGCAAATTTCATTCCATCAAAGGATTTAAGGGACAAAATAAAATATTTCAGTCATTCCACAGTGTGTAGTTGGTGTTTATATCTTTCTTGTTTATTTGTATGCCTTGGATAGTTTGAAAATGCTCTCCACCGTGTGCTTTTATCGATGTATTATTTTTAAAATGTATTTGTATATTTATTTACTTTGAGGAAATGTATTTGAGATACATCAACCAACAGTGTTGGGAGTAACGCATTACAAAAGTAATTAATTACTGTAATGCATTGCTTTTTGCTTTAATGCGGTAATGTAAGGCATTACAAAACTAAAATTAGTAATATTTTACTTCATATTTTACATTCTCCGTCATGTAAATTTGCCAAAATCACTGCAAGATCAGTAGAGGAGAAACGTCTGTACATAATGTTTCACTTCTTGTAGTCAGACAGAGAGAAGAGTAGGGGGACGTCCTCTTTTTCCCAGACATGTCCTGTTTCTG
>JBBKCR010000034.1:4770436-4782145 GCA_037577295.1 Ladigesia roloffi | reverse complement strand
GAGTGATGGTTCATAAAGCAGCGCTAAACTTATTTTCCAACTTGCTGAACACATAGAACACACAGAACACACTGAACACACCGAATATCCTGAACACACAGGACACACTGAATATACTAAACACACAGGACACACCGAATATCCTGAACACACAGGACACACCGAATATCCTGAACACACAGGACACACTGAATATACTAAACACACAGGACACACTGAATATCCTAAACACACAGGACACACTGAATATCCTGAACACACAGGACACACTGAATATCCTGAACACATAGAACACATGGAACACACTGAACACACTGAATATACTGAACACACTGAACACATGGAACACACTAAACACACTGAACATGATAAAAACACTGAATATACTGAACACACTAAACACAGAATATACTGAACACACTAAAAACACTGAAAATACTGAACACACTAAAAACACAGAACACACTGAGCACACTGAACACACTGAATACACAGAACACACAGTACACTAAACACACTAAAACCCAAATACTGAGCATCTTGCTTGTCGCTGAGCTTGCTTTGACATGTATTGATACATGGCATGACATTTACGTATAGCCAAAACACATACACATTGAAATGCACACATACACATTGGAGCCCAAATTTTTAAGTATTTTCAGTGAATGAAAAATGAGAAAGAGAATCAGATCCTACTGGAGCTGGCCTGCTTAGACAAAGCCCTTGCATGTGAGTGCAAATGATCAGAGAATAAAGATGAAGGGGGTCATGTCCTTGTTGGAAAGAATTTGAGAGTTTGAAAGTACACTCAAAAGTAAAGACTTTAAATGTCCACTTCCTATTTCATACATTCACCATGATTGTGCGGTCTGTAGATCCATGATGGCGGTGAGCATCAACGCAGCAGCCCCTTTGGCCCCCAAACTCTAGGTTCCCAGCTTGACATTCATGCACACTCATTTACATATGTCATCTATTCAGTTGTATGCAATAGCAGTATTTTAAGGAATCTTATAATCTTCTGAAGAATAAACCATTTTCTAACATTTCATTTTAAATGTTTAAAAAGGAAAAATACAGGAAAACTGTAAAATTTGAAAAGTACCAACAAAATGCTACTAATTTGTAACAAGTGGTGTCAAAAGTAACATCAAATTACATCAGTCATTCAGATCACAAAAGTACCTTCTTTTCACTCCTATTGATGCCAGACAGAGAGCAGTGCTGCACCTGTCCTCCATCAATAGCCCCCCATTCAGTGTGACATCCCACTCACTCTGATCAATACACTCACCAGGATGATAAAGAGGAATTGATATCCCCTTAGTGTAACATTGCTAACAGCTACTGAGTATTCTCAGCTATAATGGAGCTCATGCATGATTAACAACTGCAAATCTAGACTTCAGGTCTTCTGAACAAGATGAAGCCAATTAAATCCATCAGATCTACAAACATGTTGCTGGTGTGAGTAATAGGCAACCCCATGCAGTTGAAATTGACTATTCGGTCATACTTGAACACACCACAGTATACAGCATGAAGACCACAATGTTATTCCTTTGCTTTTAACCCATTTACCAAGTGAAGCAACGGTCAGTCATATCCTAGTCAAATCCTAGGTCTGCCAGTGGCACCATATATATAGCTTTGAGGTACTGTCGCAACACGCTGCTCCCTGGTGATATGTCGCTGGCAGACTGTGTGCTGTGTTGTGATCTATATGTGTGACTGGGGCAATGTTTTATGTTATATATTCTTAGTGTATTTTGTATTAATGTATTAAAATATTGTAATGTACTTACAATATATTTATGTGTGTTCTGTATCATTGTGTCTGTTTTTGGTGACACCAAACAGTGTTGCACTAAGCCTGTGGTTCTAACACGGGGTGATGCAAACATTTTCAGAAGTTGGATTTTATTCATTCATTTTCTGAGCTGCTTATCCGTACAAGGGTCATGGGGTCGTCCTCAAGCCTATCCCACCGTTCAGAGGGCAAAGGGAGTTAACCACCCTGGACAGGTCACTAGTTAGACACACAGACAAATACAGCCACATTCAGGTGTAATGTAGTGTCCCAATTTTACCTGACGTACATGTTTTTAGATTGTGTGAGCAAACTGGAGTACAGGTAGAAACAAATGCATTCACAAACCTGCTAACTCCAGGTAATTTTAGTATTTTGTAAAATTTATTAGAATTAAAATCAGAATCTGAAGATGTAATTAAATACACAGGCACACATTTAAAAAAAATAAAAATAAAATCTGTCTCTTACTCAGGTTCTGTAACTGCTTGTACCTCACTAGTGTTGCGGGGACACTGGAGCCTTTCCTGGAGGCAAGGGGAATGAGGCAGGGACAGATACTTAAATATTTATATTTGGGTGATTATTGTGTGATTACAGATTTTGCTATTTAAATTTTAGACAAAACCATGGCACGAGTTCTACTATGTGCAAACGTATTGCTAACACAGCTTATAAATAACGGAGAGATAGGAGGAAGAAAGAATCTAAGCAGCTGTTTTCGTGCCACTTTTTTGCTGTCAGGGATATATCAGGCCACTCTAGTTTTCACTCCAAAGGTTGCATAGACTAGGCAACTAATCAATTATTAAGACCACTTGTCGATACTTTGGGCAGCGGTCTACTAGTGCAAGTCTCTCCTTACACTTTAATGTAGACTTTTAAAAGTCCTTGCTACAAACCTTAAAGGCTTTTTAGAGCAGAAGTTTCAGCTGAGTGGAGTAAGAGGCCATCTGAAATTGTTGTTGTTCTCAAAACACTCAACCATCTAATTAATGTGAGTGTAAAACAAATCTACAATGTCTATGCTAATTTGTCTTTGAGTGAGGGGAGGACTGGTAGCATGATTAGTTGTTGTGACACACACCACTGCACCAGACACTAACGAAGCAAGAAAACTGAATGTATTTGTTAAAGTATTTGCTTTTTCCTTGTATGATTGAATATAATGTGTGAATATATACACAGCTCTACACTGCAATTTATTTTTGAATCAGCATCTCTATGAGTATGAGAACCATTCCATGCCAGTATCTGTTCAATTCCTACACAAGCACCTCATTCTGATTTATGAGGGACTGATTAGTGATCACCTGATTCACATCCTATTTAATGAAGAAAAATGCTGCTGTAATCAGCACTCTGCTCTCCAGCTGGGCGGTAAAGAACATACGATTTTATTTAAGAGCAAACAACATATTTGATTTCTTTGAATTATTCAAGTTCTGTAAATGCTTCATCTTTTTTTGATATTGATGGTTTGTAATTTCTTTTAAATTACTCTTTATAGAATATTTTTATTTGGAAACTAAGAGAAATATTATCAGCAGTTATTCAAATCTAAGGCAAAGTTGTTCAGTTTAATACTTGCATTTACAAAAGATAAAACTTTAGAAACTGAACATTTTTCTGTGGTCTCTTAATTTATTTTCCCAATAATGTACTTGAGGAATAGTGGAAAAAAATTATAATTTTGTTAATAAAGAAATCTACACTGTATAAACAAGGATTCCTACTGTTTCACATTATTAAAGAGACATAGCATCATAGTCATGTACTGCAGCTTTTGAGAGGGCCACAAATAAAAATATGTTATGACCCTTACAAAAACAGATTGAACTCAATCACACATAACACCTTCGGGCTTATGGCCTCCATAAAAATAACGAAAGGAATGTCTGTCAACATAAACCGCATTATGGAAAAAAAAGAAGAAAGAAAGGAGGTAGTAGCGTGATATAGACTCAAACTTCTGAAGAGATCCTACGTAAGTGGTAAATATATTCCTGCCTGTGCGTCAGTGTCAATTCTCAGAGCAGCTTTCAGAGAAAACAGCTGGGCCCACTAGACTGCGCTTGCAGAGTTGATGCAAGTGCAGATTAGAAGTGACATTTTTCTTGTCAGGAAGGAAAATGTTCACAAATGCATAGTCTACCTACTAGTCTCGGGATCCTCTGCGGCTGAGAGAGCGTGTAAAGTTTTATGTCAGGTTTTTGGCTACGCAAATATTACATTCGCTAATATTTGATTAGGTCTGGAAATTGCACTTCATGTTACGGTTTGAATTTTACTGTCAACAGAGCTGGTTATGAGTGCTTCAACCTTAATATAGACTCTTAGAGCAGAGAGGTACATATGTATGGAATGTGTTGTTTCTGTAGCTCATTGTACAAATATCCATATTTTTTAAACCACTGTAATAGGGGGCAATCCTGGGGCAGTTTGTGCCCGTGTAACCCTGGAGCAAAGTACTCTTTTGGGGCGCTGTCCTCCTGTCTGCTTCACTTGGTGAATGGGTTAACTGCAGAATAATATTTTGTGTTGTTTACACTTTGTGCCATGTCATGCGTTCAAATTTATGGTGGCCCGGAAATGTCAACACAATACAAGAGGCACAACACGAAGTTCTGAGAAGTAAATTAAATGTTCCTAGATAACTGCAATTAACATCATCATGTGATGGTCACATTTAAGCAATGTTATATGAAGTTGTTTAAATTGTCATATTTCATTACCATTGAATAGTTATTACATCACATTCAGGCTTTCATGTATCAAACACAAATTTTGAAAGTATATATATCTATACATTATATCAGGGGTGAAGCCGAAGCTGAATATGGTATTCAGAAAGGCACAAATGACGTGTTTTTTACAAAAATGGTATTCGGACAAATGCATAAAATAATATTTGTATTTGGGAACCCCCCCGTCACACACTCGCGTTCCGGAGCAGATACTTTGCTTCCATCCCCACCACACCCCTCCAGACAGAAGCTTGCATTCAGGAGAAGATACTGAGCCTGGTTTTACGAATTTTTGTTCAGCCGTTACGTAATACAATTTAATCAAAATAAGTGCTCCGATCACGATTTAGGGCTTTTGTCCATGCTAGGTCAACGCTTCTCTTTTTCATGCTAGGATAAAGCTTCAGTACCCGGACATTAGGAGAGAAATAATGAGTTGATTCCATGAACTTAGCCTAAACCTAACCTTAACTTAACCGTAAGAGTCACTAGTTAGCTCAGATACTGATGATTTAATGCAGTGCCCATGAAAATACTGAGGGTAGTGAAACATTGTCCTGGAATGAAAAAGTGAAGCATTGTCCTTGCATGAAAAAAAGCTCTTATTCGTGATCAGAGCTGTCAGATGAATCGATGGGAATGCAGGGACTGAGAGGTGAGCTACCAATGTAGTGTTGTGGATGAGCCCAGACGCGGATACAGACGAGAGGGCTGGTGAACCACGTGCTTTACTCTGAAAACGCTCCACAAGGAGATGGGATTTCCACCAAGGAATCCTCATTCTCGCATGCACACAGAGAGGGTAGATAAGGTTTGAGAGGGGAGGTGAAGTACTCATGGTATCACGAGAGGATGCTTGAGCTAACATTTCTGGCATGAGGTGAAGCCCAAATGTATGCCACCTGATATCCTGTTTATATACCCTCTGCATGAGTTACCTCTGATGACCCGTGACGTCACGCGACCTGGTGCGTGTGTCAAGAACACATTTGATTCAATTGTTTTCATTGTAACTATGGTACTACTATGGTCTTGTAAAGGATCCAGCATAACCATGGTTTATGACAAAGATTATAATAGCGTTTAAAGGTAATTATGCTATGTGACAAAACCATAAGCCATGTCATAAACCATGGTTTCCATAGTTACCCAAAAAACATGACAAGCCATGGCTAACTATTGAAAACCATGGTTATTTATTCATAGTAAAACTATGGTTAATTTTCATATAGGGTGGGTTTACATGATGCTTAGTTCAGATGCTTGTATTCTCAATGCAGGCCTCTCCAGCTGAGAACAGGGGGTTGGCATGGGCACTCTGGCTGGTCTGTGGCTCTGTAGCCCCGTATGCAGCAAGCTGTGATATACTGTGTGGTCTGACATCTTTATCTCATAACCAGCATGAACTTTTTCCAGCAATTTGTGCTACGGTAGTTCTCTTCTGGGCTAGTCGTCGCTCCTCATGTAAATCAGTAAATCTTGGGAGCCCATGTTGTAGGTTCTCCAGCTGTCCACTTTTTTTAGGTACTAACAATTGCAGCCTGAAATACTTGCTCTTTAGGGATGTCCTGACTCAGCTGTCTAACCATCACTATCTGGCTCTTGTCAAAGTCACTCAGATCCTTACACTTGCCCACTTTTCTGCTTCCAACACATCAACTTCAAGAACTGGCTGTTCATCTGCTGCCTAATGTATCCCACCCCTTGACAGGTGCCATTGTAATAAGACAATGTTATTCACTTCACCTGTCAGTGATTTTAATGTTGTGATTTTATGGTGTATTACAGCTGTATTATTTCCATCTTTCTTACCCAGTCTCCTAACACATTTCATTGATTTCTTGTGCATGTTCTTCCTTACAGTCTGTCTTTTTGTGCTGCTTTTTAAAGCTTCTCAGAGATTCAGACATTCAATTCACGTTCGTCCTCTCCAATTGTAGATGGCATACAGACAGTTGGGAGAGATGGAACTATTAATGAAGAACAGATAGAATACAAGCCATTCTATGGGACAGAATTAAATCTTTCATAAAGTGTCTGATTTATTAATGAGTCGTGGCAACATCATAATCAGTCCATCCATTATCTAAGCTGCGTATCTTAATCAGCTTCTCAAGGGGTGCTGAGAGCCTTTCCCAGGCCTCATAGTGTGAAAAGTAGAGAAACACCAGGGACAGCTCACCAGTCCATCACAGCGTGGCCACAATACCAAATATTAAATTGTTTCTGGAAAAAAAAAAGCTTGCAAAGCCTGAAATCATGATCGAAAAACCTTTTTTACTATATTTTGTAGAGTTAGAGTTACATTTACACATTTTACTCAGAAATGTAATAAGAAAACAAAGAATAGAGTCTGGACTGTAACATCAAGAAATAACAGAAAAAAATATTAAGTTGTGTACAGAAAAAAGAAAACAATGATGTGGCAAAAACAAGTAAAGTAAGCAAAATCTATTTGATGAATAAATAATAAGTCAATAAATAAAAGAGCAGGAGCTCATGAATGTGTAAATTATTCTCATTATTGGGTCAGTAGATAGGAACTACAGTAGATTTTATTTTTGGTGCAATATTTCTGGAAAGGAAATTTATAGGACTGTTTGGGAAGACGTAGACTAAAGGAGTAGAATACCCTTTTTAGAATAAAGATCACATTCCTGTTTTATTTATCTAAAGCTCTTGGATGCAAACACTGATAAAAATGCATCAAGTTTTGACATTCCTGAAGGAGTATATGGTATTCAGAAAGAATTTCTTCTTGTACAGTGGTAGGGTTGGGCACATATATGCCCTGTATGTGGTCATTCATTGTTCATGACTTTTGCTGAACACCTTCCATTACATGGGTATCACCATTAGAGCTCTCAACAGTTTCTTGTTTCATGAACAAAACTCTATTAACTGCATTAGAACAAGTATTTGATAACAAGCTCTTATGCCATTATCTTATTTTATTTATCTATTCTTAGCAATTGATTGGATTTCCCGTCCTGTTCCATCTTCATTATTTCTATTTGTCGTCAGCCTCAGTTTTCATCGGTTTTCATTAGGCTCTACTGTTTTGCTGGTTTGTTTGCTTTGTTCCAGCATTTTACAAGCCTCAGACAAAGTACATATCATGTAGATATCCTGTATCGTAAATCAATCTCCAGGTTTTGATGGTATAGTTTTGGCACAGCTCCCAATCTTGCCGGCGCAGAAAGGATGGGCCGATTCATCCTGATTTACTCAGGGACTCGTCTCAGTCCGACTCCATCTGAATTGGATTCTTTCAAATGCGTCAGGTTTGCATCTTCGTCAGCGGAATTTCATGAGTGGAGAAGCAGTGGGGGGAAAAGGCCACCGCAAGCACGAGGAAAAAGAGAGAAGACAAATGAAAAGCCATAGGACAGAGAAGGTGGGGGCTTGGGTGTGGGGATGTGGTGTTAGAGGGAAGAATAATGGAGGTTTTTGTCTGAACTCCAATGTGAATCACCACTGACTCACATTAGAAAATCATTTATAAAGAGAAGGATGTGAGGGGAAGGAGAGAGAGGAGAGGGGGAGCAACGGGAGTATGGAGAAGCAAGGGCCACCAAAAATAGTAAGAGACAGATGTCTGAATTTGTCAAATTATACTGGGATACGTGCACACACAAATACATACCCTTAGATCCGCCTGATACACATACACACACTCTATTTCTCTCTCTCTCTCTCTCTCTCTCTCTCTTTCTTTCTTTCTCACATACACACATTATAGAACTATCAGTGTTTTGGCTAAATAGAATTCCTACATTTGCTTGTGTTGTTGACACTAATAATGTTAACCTTACCCTACGTTAAATGGATCAGTTATCAAGTTGAATGGCCATTCAAATCTATTCTAATTTAGACTGTTTCCCTCTTACTGAAAATATGGTCAATCAGCAAAGACCTATTTGAAGCCTAATGATTGCCTTGTACGGGATCTATGAGGCTAATGTAGCTAACAGTACTGCACTGATGAGGGTGTCTGCTAAATGCTGTAAACGTAATCATAAACGCATCTTGGATCCAAGTTGCAGGTCTAATTGAACTGCCTTAAAGTGCCCTGAAACTAGGTTTAGTAATTACAAACAGACTTGCTTTTGTGATTTCAAACACTACATTGTTTGAACTATAATGTAATCTAAGGCTGGAATATGTTTCTAACCAAAATTGCCATTATTTGTTATTAATTAAAGCCCAGGTCTGTCTGTTCCCAGTTAATTAGGGTGTTGTGTCATAAATCTAAAAGCAGTAGACAAGGTCTAGGTTATTTCTTGCTGTTTCCCATTGTAACCAAAACACTTTATCAACAGTGTTGTTAAAGTTGCCTAAAATGATAGTTTTATGAGTAATTTATGCAAAATATGGAATTATGAATAATAGTTGCTTTCATAAACAAAGCAAGAAGTGGTGGTTTGTTTGTAAAATTGGAGAGAGCAAGGGTTCTACACCTGCCTCAGCAGTAACTATTACAAATTTATCTATAAATAAAATACTTGAAGTCAATAGTCACCAAAATATTTTTTGTAGGAACATAAAATGTAGATGTGTTGATGTGATTTAGGGCACAGTGAGACATTGAGCTATAATGATTCACTGGTACACATGGAAGGTTTAGGCAACACCAATGCAGGAAAGGTCTAATCTTGATCATAATCCTTCATATAATGGTCTTTGACACAAAAACAGGTTCTAGATCTCCACACCTCTTGAGGTGGTTTGTGAAAACAGACCCTGTTTCTTGAAGTGTCTGTCTACAGCGTTCAGCCATACCGTGTGGTTTAGTTCATTTTTGTAGCTCAAAATAAGCTACACTGTGTCCTAAACCACATTTATGAACTGTTAATAAAGACCTGGGTTGATGGTTTGAGAGAGGTGAGTATGTATTTACAGAAAAGGCTTGAGTGAATATTGACTTTTAGTGTTTGTTATAGCATCATAATTTGGACACTAAACATGCCTTGACTGATGGACTGCATCCAGGGTAAGAATGTATTGAGTCATTTGATTTTGCATCACACGATTGCTTTAATACCCGTGCAAGGAAGAAGCATTAACTTTGCAGCACCTCACAGCAGAATAAAGCTGACTTCTTCCCACCTGTCTAAAAGAATGTTATCTCCCCTTTTCTACTCTCCTGTTCTTTCCTCTGTCCTCTCCTCTGCGCACAAGGAAACAGTCTCTTTATCACCTCTTCCCATCACACACTGAAACAGGATGACTTTTCTCCCCCTCCCTCGGCTGGTTGCTAATGGAAGATATACAGTGACATGGTAATGATCTCTGCGTAGCCAGGGTGCACAGGCCCTATCGATCGGCCCCTGATTTATAGCAGGTTACGCTTGATTATCGGGCCATTAATCAGTCTTGGATTACCCTATCAATAAAGCTGCCAGCCTGGGTTTGTTTGTAAAGTGCTTGTCAGTGTATGTGAAGGGGGTGGTGGTGGTGGCAGTGGACGGTGCACTTTTTTCTCTCCTCGTCCAGACAATTAGATAGAGCTATCCACTCAGCTCCTTTTTCTTTCCTCTCTTTGGCAAAGCAGCTCTCAGTGTGTTTGCAGTGGCACACCGAACAGAGTCAGCACCGAACGATACTTCATTTGTAATGTACTGATGTACAATCAAATACAATCATATAGATTTTCTGTGGGATAAAACACATTTTTAATATTTTTATTTTCTCCAAACTTCATTTTACCTTTACTTTATTTAAATGTGTACAGTTTAATAGGCAAATGAAGTGAATTACACATTAGGGTACAGGAATGTTCAGGCTGTAATTCTATCCATCTTTATACAGACCATAGAAAAGTGGGCTCATGGTTAGGCCATGGGAGAAAAGGCATATACTTTGCATTTTTATTATTAATTTATTTTTTATTATATACTATATTGTGAGTACATTAATATGAGTGAGACGTATAGTCCTCAGCACCCGCACTTGCTGAGTAACTGCTGTGACCAGTAGATCATTTGAACTCACATTTCAGTTAGACTTGTTTGCTTAACCTCTGAGCATAATTATGAATATTTAACTAGAAATTAATTTTTCTAGATCTTAATTTTACAGCAATTACATTTGTGTAAATAGTAAAGATTAATAAATAAAATATTATTGTAAATTGTTTTAAAATTCTGTGACACAGTGTTGTTTGTTTTGGGTTCATTCCTGAAACTTTCAGTGCGGTCTTATACATTAGGACCCTGATGCAATATAAAAAGCAAGGATAATAATTGGTGTAAAACACAAATCCATTTCAAGATCAATTTGATACTAACATTAAAGTCGCAACCTGAACCTACAAGAAGCCAAGCCACGGTGCCCAAGGTTTGTCTTCAAAAAAGCCTTCTAAACTCTCCTAAAATGTTCGATTCTTGTTTCACACTTATAAAGGAAGCCCCATGCTGTTCTTTTGGTTCCTCATTGCTGGAAGTAACTGTTGGCCAAATTCTTCCTTTGCTAAATAAGTGAAAAGCTAAAAAATTATTACTCCTGTTGCTGCATGCAGCTTTACAATGTGCCATGAAGCACAAAATGGTGTAAGACTGGACCCCCACGACCACTACTTGGAACCAGATTTTTACGAGTGCTAGCAAATTGCTGGTAGTGATTTTCCTATAAAAGCAGCAATAATGGTCCTTGATTTAATGAGCGGCCTGCTGCAGCTAGAGGACCTGTGGCAAGCGGAAGAATTATTGGAAGCTATGTGGACGTGTCTGAGTCCAGCAACAGTAACGAGATGTAAAGGATGGGTTTAATGCCTAAGTCTTCAACGGTATATGTGCTGGATCTTGTTTAGTTTTATTGGGCTGTCAATCTCTAATTCTGATTATCTGGTATCAACTGAATTTCTGACTAAAATAAACACACTTCTAATTAATCAAGTTTGTAAGGTCCATATAATCCCATCCTTGTCATTTTATGCCAGTTTAGAATGCGGATAGTCACAGCAATCACACTGCATGGCTTACTTGCTGATAGAGAAGACCAAAAAGTGTAAAGCTAAACGTACCATCATGCAACTCTGTTTGATTTGAGTGATGCATGAAATAATGTACTGCAGGCATCACCAAATGGCGGACCGCGGTCCGGATCCGGACCGAGTGAATGTTCTGTCCGGACCCGTGACCAGTCTGG
>JBBKCR010000034.1:4757525-4770336 GCA_037577295.1 Ladigesia roloffi | reverse complement strand
TGCTACTCCAGTTAATACAACAACAGCTTCACTCGTTAGTTTACTAGTGATGGAAAGTTTGGCTTATTTCAGAGAGCTGTTTCTTCTGGCACGGCTCCCAAAGTACAGCCGGTGTTGTGCCAAAAAGTGATCGTCTGCCAGAACTTGATTGTCGTCCGCGGGAGCGCGCTCAGCTGCTTAAAGCTGTAACGCCCATTTTAACTTGCTTCATATCATTTAGGAAGGTTATATTTGACACATTATACTGCAAACAGACCCTTATAACTGCTAAAACACCTTTAAAAATGATTATATGCGGTTTTCAAGCTGCCAAAAAGTGATTACAGCTTATAACTTGTCTCTGTCACAGGTTATGAGCTGCAATCATTTTTGGCAGCTTGAAAACTCCATGTTCTCAGTTTTAATGTTCCTTTTTCAAGGTTTTTAGCATACTGTTTGCAGTATAATGTCTCAAATATAACCCTCCCGAATGAGGGAGGGTTAAACAGCTGAGCG
This sequence comes from Ladigesia roloffi, assembly GCA_037577295.1. NCBI lineage: Eukaryota > Metazoa > Chordata > Actinopteri > Characiformes > Alestidae > Ladigesia > Ladigesia roloffi. Next base: position 4,769,841 of record JBBKCR010000034.1, on the reverse strand, counting down.
CACTCCCACGGACGGCAATCAAGTTCTGGCAGACGATCACCGGTTCTTTCAGCTCCCAACTGGCTCTTACTTTATTATCATTTGTAGCAGTGTTCCGCTGGTAGGCATTTTTAAACTCCGCCCAAACCGACCCATCAGGAGATCCAAACCCAAAACCCAACCCGATGAAAAAACATAGTTTACAGCACATTTTGATCGATAATGGAATGTGTTTTGCAACTTAAATGTATTTGCCTGGGACTACTTTATTCATGGTAAAATAGTTATTTGTGCACTGATTTTCTGCATTGGAAATGAACAACACATTTTGAGTAAACTATATGAAAATGTGGACATAGGGGAAGACTATAAGACATAAGATGGACTTCAGTTCGGACATTCTACTGGGATGAAATGTAATAACTGGACCTCTGTGACTACCCCTGGTATACTGTATAGATTATGGTGTTCACCCTGCACTCAGGAAGTCATAGGATTGATTCCCAACATTCCTAGCACCTCACCTCTGAGGTATGCTGAGTAAGGTATCATCCCACACAGACCACAGAATGGTCACTTTCCATTCAGTTTTATTTTGAATGAACAGCATGTGTAGCTATATATACACGGCACTTGGCTCTTTCATCTGTACACTTGAAGTGAAAGTTAAGTTAATGTAGTATGCTATGTGTGTGTGTGAATATATATTTACATATTAAAATGCGTGAGGTGTCAAGGTCAAAGGAAACAAGCGCATCATGGTATATAAACAGGAAGAGGAATCTTCCTAACTGCTCTGTCATTGAGTTCAGCTCGTCCAACCTTGCAGTCTCAGTTTGGCTCATGTGAGTAACCTTTTTGGTTCGCTTTGTGCATTAGTGTGAATTGTGATTCCTGGTGGGATTCTTGCTCTGTGTTCTCAGAGCATTCAAAGACTAATGCGCGGGATTAACCACCTCTCTCATTTCTCTCCGCGAAACTCTGGCTCTTCAGTCATACAAGGGCAAACTCCAACACCTGGTAAGTCTGTTACATACATTCTCTGAAAGAATGACCAAGCCCTGTGTTGTGAGCTCAGCGGAGTGGGACACGCTGGTGGCTCTGGTGGATTGGTAGGGGGCCGAGATTGAGCGGCTGTGGAATGAGGTCACCCATTTACATCAGATGGTGGCTTAGCCGTCTCCTCCTCAACACTTTGTCGTGACACCTCAGCCTCAGCAGGCTCCTCTGTCTCCCTCTCCCTCCTCATCTCAACCCTCACCTCCTCTACCTAAGATTTCACTACTGGAGAAATGGAACGGAGTAGAATGACGGTGCAATATGTTTCTAACCAATCTGTCTCTAATTTTTGAGTTTCGGCCGGCTTGCTATTCCAACGAGCAAGCCAAGATCGCGCTGCTCGTCTCTCTTCTCACCAGGCAGGCAGCAGAGTGGGTCACCGCGGTCCTGAAGAGTGACATCGGCGAATATAATAGCTGCAATTTCATCAAGCTTCTCATTACCGCATTTCAACATCCTGACAGTGAGGTGGAGGTAGCTTCGAAGCTCTACCATCTGCAGCAGGGAGACCCTCCGATTAGTAAGTACACAGAGTTTCGGATGCTCGCTGTTCAAGCTGGTTGGGTTGATTCAACTCTTCGGACGGCCTTTTATGAGGTGCTGTCTGCCCTTATGAAAGATCAGCTCGTTGGGTGAGAGGAATATTTAATCCAGTTGTGTATGCACATCAACAGCTGCTTGTGCCCCGCCACCTACATGTTCTGCTCCACCGTTTTGTGTCATGCTCAACACCCCCAACCCTCCACCTCTGTCGGATGCCCACTCAGGAGCCGGGGAACCCATGCAGTTAGGGCACGTCTCCATTCGGGAAATGCACATCCTCGGTGAAGAAGATGGGGTCTTGCATTGGGTTATCAGCCACCACCATCATCGACCTCAACATTTCCCGATTCTTGGTTAATGCACACATCCAGCACATCCACAAACAGGTCAGTGTCGACACTTTCTTAGATCGAGGGGTGGCCGGAAATTTTATTGAACTTAATTATGCTGCTTCATTGGGTGTGAATGTTGAGGCATTGTCCCAGCTGTTAAAAATCACTGCTGTCGACGGTCGACCACTTCTCCACAGCTCTTTCACTCACCATACCTATCCTCTACTATTCACCATCGGATTTCACTCAGAGCAAATTCAATTCCTCATCACCCGTCTCTCCTCTCCTCCTATTATTTTGGGCTATCCATGGCTGATTCAACACGACCCCCTCATCTCCTGGTCACAATGCAGAATTCGTCTACGGGGGGTGACCTGCCAGAACTGTGCTTGTCTTTCTTCGTAAAGAAGGATAGTGGGTTATGGCCCTGCATCGACAACCAGAGATTTAATAAAATTACCATCAAGGACCGTCATCTACTCCCCCTGACAAACACCTCCCTGGACGCTCTCTCTGGTGCAATGGTGTTCACTAAATTAGACCTCAGGAACGCATAAAATCTGGTTCACATACGAGAGGGTGATGAGTGGAAGACAGCCTTTATTACTCCCACCGGCCACTATGAGACGCTGGTAATGCCATTCAGGTTGTGTAATAGTCCGTCAGCATTTCAAAAACGTATTAATGACGTGCTCCTGGACAAGCTGGGTCACTGGGTCTTTGCATACCTTGATGGCATCCTTATCTACTTAAAGACAGAGGAAGAAAATCTCTGTTCTGCAAGTTGGAAATATGTGCTTTCCACCACATTCCTGGGATTTGTAATCTCACATCAGGGTGTGGCCATGGAACCCCTGAAGCTGAATGCTGTGCGTAATTGGCCTCTACCCACTATGCTTAAACAGCTTCAGTGCTTCCTGGGGTTTGCACATTTCTATCGATGCTTTATCTGGGACTTCAGTTCGGTCACAGCACATCTAACTGCTCTCACTCGACCATCCAACACCACCTTCAAGCTCACTCCCCCCACCATCGATGCCTTTCACGTCTCTGCCATCTGTTCACCACTGCACCCATCCTCATTCACCCGGATATTACCAACCCATTTTTTCTGGAAGTGGACACCTCCAATGTGGGCATAGGAGCCATTCTCTCACAATGAGGTCCAGACCAGAAACTGCATCCTTGATGTTAGCCATCAAGTGGGCTCTGGAACGGTGGTGTCACTGGCTTCAGGGCAGCCATGACCCATTCATTGTCTGGACCAATCACCAAAATCGAATTGCCATCCAGCAGGCGAAATAACTGAATCCCCGGCAGGTGCTGTGGGCCCTGTTTTTTGAACAATTCCATTTTACCATCTCGTAGAATCCGGGGTTGAAGAACACCAAAGCGGATGCCCTTTCTAGGATGTATCAAGCCGACGCGCCCCGGACAGACCCTGCACTTATCATCCCGGAAATACTCATTGTTTCGCCCCTCCGGTGGGAGTTGGAAGAAAGAGTACTCCCGGAAAAATGTACGTTCCCACATCACTGCGTACAGAGGTCCTCCAATGGAGTCACTCCTCAGCTGTGGCTGGCCACCCGGGCGTCAACCGCACCCTGTCCCTCATCCAACGCTACACCCTGTCCCTTGTCCAAATCGCACTGGACTTCATCTCTGACCTGCCTGAGTCCGACATGAATGTGATCCTCACCATAGTGCAGGGGTTCTCAAAGTGGGGTCCAGGGGGTCCGTGGCGCAATACCAGGGGGTCCGTGGAAAACTTTTTTCAATTTAATAAACGAAAATACCACAGCAAAGTGCGTTGAAGCGGATCTCTGATATTTACCGACAGTAATCCAATCACATTATGGTGCTTATTCCCGCCTTCATAACACTGACCAATGATACACTTGAAACAGATGCGATAATTGTGATTTTTAGTGCGATTATGGGGGGGTCCTTTGAACATTTTCTGCTCCAGTAGGTTTCCCCGGCCCAATAAAGTTTGAGAACCCCTGCCTTAGTGGACCGTTTCTCCAAGGCCGTGCACATGGTTGCTCTATTGGGACTCCCCTTTGCGAAACAACGCACCAAATTAATTATTGAACACATCGTCTGTTTGCATGGGTTCCTCAAGTACATCATCTTGGACAGAGGGCCCCAGTACATAGCCTGGTTCTGGAAAGCCTTCTGCCGTCTGATCGAGGTCTCCTGCAGTCTCTCTTCTGGCTATCACCCCCAGACCAACGGTCAGTCGGAGCAGACCAATCAATAACTGGAGCGCATCCTGAGAAGTTTTGTGGCTGATCATCAGTGCTCCTGGGCCCGGTAGCTCATATGGGCTGAATATTCTCACAACCTCCTGATGTCCTCCGCCACTGTGATGAGCCCTTTCGAGGTATGCAATGGCTTCCGACCTCCGATGTTTGAACATCAAGAGCCGGAGGTTGACGTGCCAACGGCCCAACAATTGGTCCGCAGGTGTCAACAGGGCTGGGAACGAGCTCGACAGAGGAAGCTTCCTAACTGCTCTGTCATTGAGTTTAACTCGCCTGACCTGAGTTTGGCTCACATGAGTAACCTTTTCTTTTCGCTTTGTGCATGAGTGTGAATGGTGATTCCTGGTGGATTTTTTTCTCTGTGTTCTCAGAGCATTCTCTCCGCGTCTGAGCTCTTCCGTCACGCTACAAGGGCAAACTCCAACACCTGGTACGTCTGTCTCATTCATTCTCTGAAATTAAGAATGTTTTTTCATCTGTTGGAAAGTTACTTTATGGTGGAATTAATTAGTAATTCACATGGCTAAATAGCTAGCACACCTTTTCAGGTAGACATGAAATGGTAAATGAAGAAAATAACATCACTTTACATTTTGTTTATGTCTTAGCAAACCTAGCAAGTGTTAGCTAAAATGTGTTATTCCTGCACTTCAGCTAGCTTGCTAGTCACAGTCTTGCCCAACAAGATAATGCCCCCTTTGTGTGTCGGTGTGAGGATCACATCTGTCCTGTTTGCTAGTCCCACAAAAATCACATTACAAATATATCCTTGTGTGATGTCAATGAACAAGCTGCCACTGCAAATTGTCCTTTAGCATCAATGGGAGATGTTCCTGCCAAGAATTTATTATTTAAACTCTCTTATGAACATCATAATGCACAAATGGCTCCAGTATACAGCAGGAAGAAAGGAACAGAGCAGTGCCCGATAAGGCTTGCAGCAGTGAGCACCCGCCCCGGCACTGTCTGCTTTGTGTAGGGCACAGTCGCAGTGTAATTGAGGAGTGTGCTTAAACAGGCATTATTCTAAGTGCTGCAAGCTCCCACTGCACGGCCGGCCTTTCATTTATCATCAGTGGCACCAGAGAAAGAGAGAGAGAGAGTGAGAGAGAATGAGAGAGAGAGAGAGAGTGAGAGAGTGCAGCCAAGACTACAAGTGTGTGTCAGCATGCGACTCTGTGGGGGGATGGCAGGGCTAACGACTCCTGCAACGCTCCATCATTCATCATCTTTTAAAAGCACTTCCTGCTCCTCATTTCATGCAGGCCTGCGTTTCCATGACACCCGTAATGACGGAGGGCTATTCTCACGTTGAGAGAATATTATAGTGATTAAGTAATGAAAAATTAATTGCAAAGTCTGATGGGCCTTGTAATTTTTCTTATGAATTTGTCAAAAGAAGCAAAGTCGCGGTAATATTTTTAGGGCCTCGCTTCTTTGTTAGCGACATATTATGAATAGACTCGCTGTCTGCATTGCCTCCATTTTGCAAACACATGCATTTCATTTTGTGAGACGATATGTGAAAGAGAGTAAGGACAGAAAGAGAGGGACAAAGAGAGGAAAGAAAGATCAACAGAGAGAAAATACAAAGAAAGAGTGAAAGAGAAACACACAGAGATAGAGAGACTGAAAGAGAGATACAGAGAGACAGAGAGAGAGAGCAAGAGAGAAAGAGAGAGAGAGAGAGAGAGAGAGAGAGAGAGAGAGAGAGAGAGAGAGAGAGGACAGTGGGGTTTAGGTTACTGAAAGAGATTACATTTCAAAAATATCACAGACAGGACAGACAGGATAATCAATCACTCCTGGGAGTACACACACATACACACACACTGTGAGTGTGTATATGTGTGTGTGTTGAACAGAATTGGAGTCATAAATCAGTGCTAGCTGTCATTGGGGCTAATGTGTGCAGAGTGCTGGAGAGGGACAGTGGCGAGGCCTTCACGCTGTCCTACGCTTCACTGCCATCTCTGAGTGTGTGTGTGTGTGTGTGTGTGTGTGTGTGTGTGTGTGTGTGCTGGACCCACAGAGGCTACAAACCTCATTACAGTGACATGGTGCAATTGGCTTCACCATGTAACCTCATCATTCTCCACTCACAGATAAGGACAGTGATCGCCTTGCATTTCTACAGCAAAGGATCTGTGTGTGTGTGTGTGTGTGTGTGTGTGTGTGTGTGTGTGCGTGTGTGTGTGTGTGTGTGTGTGTTTGTGTACGCTATCTGGACAAAATCTTTACGATCATACTTTTTTTTTACTACAGCTCTTTTTAATTTGGTTGCTGAGATTAAGAGTAGGGTTACAAGTAGAACATTTATTACACAGATTTACAGTTAGTACTTAGATATAGGTTCACAAACACTCATGCACACACATAAACTGATCTGCCACTACTTTAAAAAACACAGACAGGTGAGGTGAATATCAGTAATTATCATGTTATAGTGGCACCTGTAAAGGTGAGGGATATATTAGGCAGAAAGTGAACAGTCAGTTTTTTAAGTTGATGTGCGGGAACCAGGAAAAGCGTAAGAATCTGAGGGACACTGACAAGGGCCACATTGTGAAGTCGAGAGAACTGGGTCAGAGAATCTACAGAACATCAGGTCTTGTGGGCTCTTCCCTGTATCCAGTGTTAAGCACCTTTCAAAAGTGGTTCAAGTGGTCCAACTGATGCGAGAGAGGAGTGCAGGTTAAGCTGTCTAGCCCAATCTCACAGAAGAACACAACTGGTTGAGAAGGTCTGTATTGATTAATATAGAAAGTAATAAAACACACATTACAGTTGTGGCTGTGTAGGCACAGAGTGTTCATGCTGACCCGTCAACCACCAAAAATACTCTTTTTAGCTTTAGAAGCGGACCAACAACGGGAGTGAAGAATGTTAAATGACTCATGTTTTTTTTTTTTAAGAAGGCAGTGTGATGCTTAGAGCAAGGTTCTGGCTTGGGTCTTTTAGTTCATGTGGATATGAACACCTGAAGTTGACCTCTTCATGGTAACAGTATTTGCCAATGGAAGTAGCCTCTTTCTGCAAGATTCTGCCACCAGGAGTGGTTTGAGGAACATGAGAATGAATTCTAGCGGTTGACTTGCCTTCCGAGGTCTCAGATCAAGCTGCAAATATCCTATTGGACATTTTCATTATTACATTATTTCATATTGTTATTATTATTATTGTTATTATTATATTATTATTATGAGTAGTATTTACACTTAGATGCACACACACGTGTGTGTGTTCTGCTTCTCTATTTTTTCTCTCAGAGTCCTGTGAATTATCCTACTCATCACTTCCCTTTGGGTTTACCCTCTGATGACGGATGCCCTGGCCTTGTTTTTGCAACAAATCATCTCATGATTTATGCAGTTGTCATGATCACAACTACAAAGCGCTGGATTATATAATTACAGTGACCTTTCATTTCTTCCATGTTTAGTTTTCTTGTCTTCTTGCCACTGAGATGCTTATTCTTCCATTAGCCGCTCGCTGGCTGAGTGTGGTCTTCCGACACATGGATGAAATGAATGACGGTTCAGGGCAGGGAGAGAATAAACTGCTCATTATGTGTTGGAAGGGTTTTTCTGTGAGCTCTCTCTCCTCTTTACAGGTTTGGGTTTGTACAGCTGAAGGCTGCGGCAAGGAAAATATTGCAGTGATGACAGTTGAAATAATATGCTTGGATCAACTGTAATGTAGAGTTAATGTTAAAAGTAACCTAAGCTGGCCTGATGCGCACATACATGCACATATTCACACTCACACTTACATTCATATACACACACATTCTCTTGCAAACACACATATATGGGCAGACCTCCCACAATGTCTGCAAAAAATTGCTTTCTTTATTTATTTACTTACTGTCTATGTCTCACATTTAAAAAAACTGTACTGTACTGAAATGTTTTGTCAATTATTGTATTTCTGTTTTTCAACATATTGACAACTTATAATAATATATTATTTTTCCATAGGGCTCAGGACACTGAATTGAGGTGGATTTTGACTAAAATGACCCAAAGTACTCTTGTTTATTATGACAATAGTAAAGCATTTTAAACCAATAACTGCCATTTTATAAGCCATCTTCATTTTATGGAAAAACCGAGCACATATTAGTCATCAGTTAAATAAATGAACTCTTGAGCAAAACAAGCATATGTAGTCAAATTGGGACATAATTCTGATTTCCCCTCTAGCTCGGAATCTATCATTGCCCCTGTGTGTTTCATCATAATTCTTATCAGTGAGTTCAATGAGTTTCTCTGAAGGTGACCTATTGACCTGTGAGACACATAAATCTTATTTTATCTTATCTTAAAACTCATTTACACTAGAAGCTAACATTCAGTTACTTTTGTGATGTGTTTTGAGTAAGGCTTCCAGTTAGTGAGTGCATTTCTCAGTTCATTTGACCCTAAACAATTATATAGCATAAGCTTCATTGGAATATATGCATTACTTTGCATAATTCAGCATATGTCTTGTGAATGCAGGGTGGACATTCAAATATAATCAACTTGATTTACAGTTTAATATTGATGTGGTACAGTTTAATCTTTATAGCTTTCTGATATATCCCATAAACACAGCATCAAACTATTCTGCCTCTCTAACTCTCATAGTGCTACTTTATGTTGTGGAGAACCCAAACTATGAGATGATTTCATGGGTCAAACTAGCAAATGGACGAATAAGGTATAGAAATGGATAATTTAATGAATAATTTCTTATAATTTATCTTTGCCTTCCTTTCCTTGTTTTGTCTCATAATGCATTATTACAAATCATTATTGTACTGTGTCACCCTGGAGAGGAAACAATGTCTCTTATATTCTTGCAAGTGTTAATAAACAATAAAGGGGTCACACACAGTTTATGTCACTTGCAAAATCTAATGACATCGTGCTGGTAAACAAAGTAATAAATGCAGGGGTTGGAATCCAGTGACGTCTCCTTCACTCCTCACAAAATGGTTGAGTTTTACGATAGACGCCCGAAGCGAACTGCTTCATGTCATCTGTGTTGTCCGCAGGAACAGCTGTGCTTTATTGCAAGAGGCAAATCCAAGTGTCTCGTTAACTTAGTGTACATGTGCTATTTCCAAAGTGGGTCATGTAATGGATTTATTGGATGGAGGTAATGATACAGTGCTGTACTGTCTGCCCCCTGCTGCCCACTCTTTACCACATGGGTAAGTTCCAGACTGCTGCAGGTTTCTGAACATAAATGCGACTCTTTCAGGGACTAAGAGTTTCTGAACCTGCACAGTGCAGTAGTTCTAGTTAGACAATTCTTCACTGACTCAAATAACTTGTGAATTGTCAAATACAATTGTCAACTCATCTGTTTATTTCCTGACATGTGACTTGTATGGATGGTAAAGAAGGTTTTAATGGTGCTGTAACGTAGCTGACTTTAGCCTGATTCCTTTCACCAGCTAAGAAAAAGCTACCGCCAGTGTAATTATTAACATGACATGAGCTCGTTTCTTGCTTTTTATACTGTAAAGGCTGTGCTATCATACATCTGCATTGATATGCAGTGAGTCATTTCACAACACAATTGAAGTACACAGCTCAATTCAGTCCACACAAAGACAGGCGACTGACACATTTGTTTGCTTTGTGCCCCCTTTAAAATGTTTTTAAGACCGAACAATCCAAATAAATGTGTAGCCACCTATTTGATCTATTTCCAGTGCTGATGGGGCTGCCAGAGGCCATCCCTGCCACCTCCCAGTCTGAGTGCTATGTTTTGATACATTTTTGATGCTTTTGTTATTCTGTTATTATCTAAATGGTTTTTAAGTCGTTTATGAGTTCATTCTGAAGCATCTGCCCATTCTGCTCTAATATAAGCGTGTTTACTCTTGTATTATGGAGTAGAGGGAGATTTGTTGAATTTGCTCTTCATGCTAATTGACCATACGCAACAGATGCTACAGATGGAGATTAGATTGAAAAATGCTGGAGCATTTCTTTACTTCTGTGTGATTGTCTTAACAAACTGATTTGCTGGTCTGGTCAGGCCACACTGTTGAAATACACACACACAAACAAGCAAAAACACACACACACACACACACACACACACACACACACGCACACACATTTACACACAATCTCATTTGAAGATCACATATTACGTTTTATGACTGACAGTCAGGAATAGAGAGGTCAGCTGCTGACCAGCCACTGTCAGTGTTCCATCATCTCTCTTTTTCACTAACTCACTTGATGTGTGTGTGTGTGTGTGTGAGAGAGAGCGAGAGAGAGAGAGAGAGAGAGAGAGAGAGAGAGAGAGAAAGAGAGAGAGAGAGAGAGAGAGAGAAAGAGAGACAGAGAGAGAAAAAGAGATACAAAGAGCGAGAGAGAGAGAGAGAGAGAGAGAGAGAGAGACAGAAAGAGAGAGAGAGAGCGCCACAGGCACGTATGTTTAATCATTGTCTCAGTACGGTTTGGAATATGAGTGTGAACTCGTCTTTTTCAAGCAAAGGAAAGGTCGTCTTTGACTTTCTCACACGTCTCTCTCTCTCTCTGTTTCTCTCTCTCTGACTCTCTCTCTCTCTCCCTCCTTTTCTGTCTCTCTCCCAGGTGACTCTGTGATTAATAGGACTCAGCTGTCAGGCACACTCTGCCCTGAATTTCCTCCCACAGTGACACCTTTCTCTCTCAATCTCCATCTCCTTCGCTCGCCCCCTCCCCCAGAGGAGCAGAGAAGAGCTCACTTACACATTATCCTGGAGAGACAGGCCAGAGAACAAAAAGGGGGAATAAATGTTAAGAGGAATCCTTCTGAACACTTAGACAGAACGGATTGCTTCGGAAATTTACGTCCGTCCCTTTTCAGTCCAGTATATTTGCTGCTGTTATTAAAGGGCCGGTCCCATAGCACCACAATTTCTCATCAATTATTTCAATAAAAGTCTGAAAAGGTACATTTAAATGTTAATGTTTAAATATGTATCAATTACTCTGTGGTCCATACACACAATATACTAAAATATGGACGCCTGTATTTGAATGTATGTATTCATGCATTTACCTATATCTCAGGTCAGAAATTGGTCATTTAAAAATCAATTTTTTTTTGAGACATATATGTACTCAAATGTTGTAAGAGGGGAAAAATTGCAAGGAAAGTGTAGAAATGTTTAATCTTAAAATTAAGTATGCAGTTACAACTATGTATTATTTTATAACACCTGTTAAGTAAGTTACTAGTGATGGGAAGGCTCGGATCATTTTACCGACTCGTGCCTTTGAGTCTCGTTCAGCAATATGAACGAATCTTTTTTCGAATCTTCATCTAGTACATTTTGTTCATTTAAGCAAAATATAATTAAAATGTTACATGTTACTTCCCTAACACATCTACTGCTTACACAAACATTGATCATACTACAAGCAAGACAAAACTTTAATTCTATCAGTAGCAGAAAAGTTTAATTCATTGTTTACCTGTGTCTTTAGTCTATGATTCGCTCACCTCGCCTCTTATTTGAAACATTTTCGGGTTTCAGTTGTTCGTTCATCACCTGACAGCCCAATTAGCTAACCAATGCAGGCTGAGCTGGAAAGAGAATTGATTAGTTCATCTCTCGAGTCTTCGGGTTTGAGACTCAATAATTCCTATACAGAAACTATAGGATGTAGCGAAAATGCGCATGTGCGACTGAATTAATCACTTGTACGAGACGACTTGTTGTTCCCGAATCACATTAATGATTCGTTCAAAATGGACAAATTGTTCAAGAACGACCCATCACTATAAGTTACACACACAGCAACAAATTATTGGAGCTCTTTTTGCAGGATTTGGGCCCTCTAGGTGTCTTAATTCCAGAGAAGGAATTAATTCTTCAGCACGTCAGTACGTTTAGGATAATGCCATGCTTACAACTTTGTGGACACAGTTTAAGGAAGAACTTTTTCCAGCATGACTGTGTCCCAGAACAACAAAGACATGATTTGTTGAGATTTGGTGTAGACTAGGCCAAACAGAGCCCTGACCCTGAACCCATCCAGCAATTTAGGATGAAATGGGATAGAGTGTAAGGACTGTGAGCCAATCAGCGCGCTTAATGCGAAGATCAGCCTCACCTGTGACTAGAGGACCCTGGACTAT
>JBBKCR010000034.1:4741724-4757425 GCA_037577295.1 Ladigesia roloffi | reverse complement strand
CAATGGTGTCCTTATTTGCTCTTTGATGAACGGATTGTCCTTACAAGTATCCCTGATTGCTCTCAACAGAATAGATTCAAGGCCTATATACCAAGGTGGGCCAAGAAATGTTAACATCTGTTTTCATCAGCAGCAACCGTTTTGTTCTTATTTATTACTTTTTGTTTTTTCTGTCCCAGAAGACTTGCAGTCCAGGAGATATATTGAAGACATTTTTGTACTGCGCTGATTCACTGTGAAATTATTTTAAATGTCAAATATTTATGTTCGCATGTAAATGTAATTTAGTCCTCCCCAAGTTAACTGTTTTGGCAGTGTGAGAAGAGTCAACACGCCTGCAAACAGAGGCATGAGAAAGGCAAATAAAACCACGTCTTGTTAATTATGTTGTCAGACTACATGTCCCGTTATTGTATCTTTGTCTGACATTTGCACCATTGTTTCCCCAAAGCCTGCATGCACAAACTTTTATCTGCCAGACGAGCTGAAGGGCGTGTGAGTGTAAATGTGTGTGTGACACACACCTGATCCCCAGTCTTAGGTGAGCTGTCAGTCTGAGCTGATGGTGTGACAGCTGGGTGGCAGGATCAGGCCGGAGAGCCTGGTGACAGTGAAAGATCTGTCTCTCTCACTCTCCCTCACTTTCTCTCGCTCTCTCGTTCTCTTCGGCACCTCTCCTGCCAACCCTGCTCCGCCTGCTGCTCCCAACATCTCACTTTTTGTGTTATTTTCTCCTCTGAATCCTCTAAATTATTTGTATTCTGCCATGCACGAAACAGTCATTAATCATTTACAAATTTTCCAATTTTTTTCTGTTTAAGACCAATATATGTAAATTACATGTGTTCTGATTGCATCATAAGTGCAAAGAGGCATAATGTGTTAAAATTCATAATGCGTATGAGCTGAAATGTACAGAGTAAACTGTTATGGTCATCTGAAACTCTCAGGGATCTCAGAATTTTTTTTTTTAAATACTTCTTTCAGATGTCTGAATCCTATTGGAAGACGCAATTAATCATTTGTATCCCAACACCTGAAACTGTAAAACATTTTAATGTTTTCTCCTCCTGTCCTGTGCTAGAATTCCTTCTACAGACATTCTGGAGGAACAACACACCACGTCACTTCTCCATCAGTGGGTGGGGCTAAAATACTGCAGGCTGAGCAAGCTTTCACTTGTAAATTTGCTCTTGGTAGTGACAGTACATCCCTGACAATGTCCCCATTAGAACTGTACAGGGGAGTGGTCTATGAACTCATAGAAATGTTGACATAGTACTTAAAATTCTTTGATGTAAAAAGCAATGACGAATTGTCAGTAACAGTGGCCTGTTAAAGTGTTTAAGATTAACTCTATATTCAATACCAGCTTATAATCCTAATAAAACTAGGAATTCACAATAGGAGTAGCTTGTTGTCTAACATCTTATGAAACCAAAGGCCGGAGACTCCTGCCTTGACAGAGGAAATGTGGCCAATGTAATAGTTTCATCAAATCTAATGTATTGGCTGAAAGATCAATTTGACTGGAAACGAAGATGGAATAGAGAGAGGTTCAGGCATTGATTAAGCTTAAATGATTTACAGCAGAGGTCACCAACCACAGGGGTTGGTATCAGTCTGTGAGTCATTTGGTGCCAGGACACCCAGAACATCAGAAGAAAAAAATAGTTTATTATCAGCATCTGAAAGAACTTTTATTTTGAAAAATGCTCGTCTCGTTCACATGATACGGTACATCTAAATTTAGCCCAAGCAAAAATTTATAAAATGTATAAAAACACAATTATGATTTTAATAGAATCTATTCCGGTCTGTGAAAATATTGTTTTACATGAAACTGGTACATGACACAAAAAATGGTTAAGGGCCACAGATTTAGATGATCAGTGGTTAAAACAATGCTGAACATGTTACTGACCAGAATTCTATGCTAGCTTACTTTTTCTTTTTGGAAATTTTATGTATTCTGCCATGCACAAAACAGTCATTAATCATTTATACATTGTCCAATTAATCATTAAAAAAAAGATTACTGTTTTTTGCTGTTTAAGACCGATGTAGGTAAATTACCTGTGTTCTGATTGCCTCATAAGTGCAAAGAGGCATAATATGTTAAAATTCCAAAACAGTATGAGCTGTCCAAAATACTATGCTAGCTTACATTTAAATGCAGTTAGAGGGGATAATGTTTTTGGCAGCAATCCATGGTCATGCAGTGCAAATGCCTGAACCTGAGAGTGATGAGACAGCTTTGGAATGAAGACATATCAATGGTTTTTGGAGTTTTATGCATGAAGACTTTTTTCATCTGTGGCACTGAAGTGGTGGAGTGAACTTCCCCTGACCATCAGACGTGCTGAGACCCTCGCTGTCTTCAAATGGCATATAGATAAAAATATCATTTTGTTCAAAACGAACTTACCAAACCAAAACTTTACAAAACAACTTGTAGTTGTGTGTCTGACCATATAGAGCCCTGGTGGTATGTGAGGGACAGTTTTTTTATGGACTACACCATATATGTCACTCTGGAAGCGTAATCCTGTAAATGTAAATATTATAGTGAGTGTGTAACCACACACTACAAACAAAGCCACAGTGAACTACTTTTTCACTAACTTTTATTTCACCAACTTCTTTCTACTAACAAAGCAATCGAGGACTGGGATTTACTTGCTTTGAGAAAAGTGGCTAACAAGTATTCAATTACAATCAGGCATCGTCTCCCCAAAGAATGAATTCAGGCAGGCAGCATAAAACCAGACAGTTCAAAAGTTCTTCCATTTAATCAGCACAAACCACCTCATGCTCCCCCCTTCATCAATCCTATTTGACAGCTTTGCCCCACTTCACGAGGTACAATGCTTCTACAAAAGCTAGATAAATCTGCCCCCTTGTGTCTGTGGGCTGGGGCAGTCTTCTGTGTTGGGAGGGGTGCATTTTTATCTCTGTGGCTTTTGTGACTCAGATGAAATCCGGTAGTGGTGAGAACACACGTAATCAAAAGCATTATGTGTGTGTGTGTGTATGTGTGTGTGTGTTGTGTTTGCTTGTGTGTCTACACATAAAAATATTTTAATGTCTATGGCTCTAGGTTTCGGCAGGTTTTTGCGGGGGTCACTCGTCCCATTTCTTTTGTCCATAAGATAAGATAAACATTCCTTAGAACTCTGGACTCTGGGGGTAACTTGTTTTTCTATGACAAACTAAATATATAGTATATACTTATATGTAAATCAACTATAACAATAAACAATTTTTTACAAAACGCTTTGTATCGACAGTTTTGTCTGTCTACTGTGGGAGTGAAAGCCCATACTGTGTCACCCTCTCCTCGGCCCTCTTGCTTTCTGTCTCCCTATAGCTCCTCTTTTCCTTGGGGCAGATGAAGGACAAGTGTCAGGGAGAAGGAGGTCAAGCCTTACTGCGGCTATCTAATAACCACACAGACCCCTGACAAGCCATCTGTCACTGGTTGTGTGTGTGTGTGTGCGTGCGGGTGTGTGTGCGTGTATGTGTATGTTAGCCTCTCCATTAGCGTGGCACCTGAGTGATGCTTCTGCCCAGTGCGCCCGCCGCTCATACATCTCCACTCAGACACCTTCCTGCAGTGAGAGGATCAATGCCTCCAGCACCATGCATCATGTGTCACTGGTCGGCGTTCACTTTAATGAGCCTATGTGTGTGTGAGTGTGTTTGTTTTTGTACACTTCCTGGGAAAAAATGTCCTTAATTTATTGTAAAATCAAGCTTAACTACCTTTTAGAATCAAACAAATGCTTCTAACTGTGCAAAGTGTTTCATTGTATGGCCAAAACTATTGTTTTTATGGTTACTGAGGTTAGTGTTAGGGATAGGTTGAAAAAATGTATATAAAATATAAATTTCACACATGACACATACATGGATATATATGGATATATGGATATGTGGATGTAATTACATGCACAATAACAAAATGTGTGCGTTCACTATGTGTTCTTTTATTTCTTAAACAAAACAGTCTAGGTTAACAGGGAGGTAAAGCAAAGGATGAGCTGGGGTGGGGCTGAGGTTGGGACGGGTGTTGAATTTCAGGTGCCTGGTTAAAGTGGACAGCGATGGCCTGCGTTAAGGCCATCATACACAGGGCTCAGTTATCAAGCACACTGATGAGGAGAGGACAAGGGGGTGAAGTGAGGAGAGTAACCCAAGTACTGAAAACATACTCAGTGACTACCTAACCTTACACCTCTTTTTATAATAGGTCTATCGGCTATACAAAACATGCTCATGAATTTCTTTGCACAAAATCGCACTCACATAATGAGATCTCACCTGCTCTATTCTTGCCAGTTTCATTCCCTTTCAAAATGAGTCGTTTAAGGTCACTTTTATACAAATAATCTGTTGCTGACCACGCCCCCCCCCCCTCCCATGTTCACGCTGTGCACTTACCATACGTGAAAATGGCAGAAAACAGAGGCATTTTCCAGTGTAGGCATTTGTGTAGTTCCTGCAGCCAACAACACAACACTTCAAGTGTGACTTGCCTTTGCCTGTAGCCATAGTGCTCGGTGTCTTATGCACATGCTTGTAAAACCAGCATGGAGTGCTTGGAGTGTTTATAGGAGGAGTAGAGACCCAAAGGGAAACACAAAAGGATGCAAAAAGTGAGTTTTGCATAATATGTCCCCTTTAAAAATTCACAGTACTTAGGCAGAAGCAGATTTATGCAGATCTTCTATTCATACAATCATAAATAATAAGAATGAACAATCTGTCTTGGGATCCTCTAAATTTTGCAGCCTATGTCCCAAACAAACAGCCACAATAGCATCAGATTTAGTTGACATGAGCATTTAAAATGCAATGTAATAAACAATAAACACAATAAACAATGTGGCATTGACTATACTGACTACATAAGTAGCACAGTAAAAACATAAAATATCTGAAAGTCTGTGTATGCCCATTTATGCACTATAAATTCCAAACATGTGCTGCATATATAAACTAGCAATGTCAGCTATGTTGGCCATTTTGCCTGACTGATCAACAAGCTTAACCTTAACTTGATGAAATATAAAGAGTTTATTTGTAATGACTTTGGTATGTTTATGATTTGGTAAGGCATGGGAATGAGATTATATCTATGGATTAGTAGGGTATAGGAATAAGAAAATTAAAGCATAGCCATGAGAATAAAGAAAGAAAGAAATTAATTAATTAATTAAAAGGAAAAACACAATGCACCCAAAACCCCAGAAGTATTACCACAGCTCACTAGGCTGAACACCACTTATTTATGAATATGGTAAATATAACGATGTCAGAATTCTTATCAAAGATAAACAATTATATAGGAAAAATTACCTGTGCTAATATGTCATAGAATAAAAATATAATAATAAATGTATAGTGGTCCTTATAGTAACATGTGAGCACACCACAGTACAATACACACTGTGCCAATTTATCAAAAGAAGCGGGGGGGCTGCCACCAATGGGGGACGCCCAGGGAGCAGTAATTGGGGGTGGTACCTTGCTCAAGGATACCCCAGTGGTGCCACTAGCAGTCTTGAGATTAAACCGCCCACAACCTTCTGATTTTACCAAAGAGTCATTGGACACACCACTGTTTAAAATAAATTTTTTTGTGAAAACTTGCTCTCTCAAATTAAGGGGCAGTATAAACTTCCTGCAACTCTTTTGACCCTTGAGGTTTCCCAGCTATTTCATTTCTTGTTCTCTGATTTTCTGTAGTTTCTACGATTTGGGGATGATGCAATCCAGGATGCTCCTTGTATTAACCATGCCCGTCTGTGATTTGACCTCTACTCTGACTGAGATTTGTGGAAAATGGCCAGAAAAAATCTGCTGGCATGTGTATCTTATAGCCTCTGGCTTACACAACACACTGGCTGTGCAATCTGTGCATGCTACTGTTACGTCATATAAAATATACACCCCAAATGCCACTATAAGTACACTTTACAGATTATATATATATATATATATATATTGCATATTTTCTTTCCTGATGCTATTTATTCTTTGTTTCATCACACATCTATTACTCATGTTGCCATTTTTGTGCAATTTCTTTGCTCTATTTGTTTATTCCTGTCCTGCCTGCACTTATGAAGGAAATCTGTTTTGTTTTACTGTGTACTGTGTATATTCCTGGAATGAAAATAAACCAACTTGGCATGGTTATATTTTAGAGAAATGATTAGGGCTAATTGGATGAGTTCTAGTGTTTTATTAGCAATATTGGCCTCACAGATCCAGATCAAGAAAATGGCATATAATTTCGACTCTACATTATTGGCCTTTAAAATGCTTTCATCTCATTGGCCTGTATATGATAATAACATGCTCAGTCCTGTGTATTCCTCCTTGTTCTCTGTAGTTGCATCCCTATTCTTTATTTTGGTACACATACATGCACATAGGTCACAATTTTTCTGGTTTTGCACTTCTATGACCCATTCATCTTTTTTTGTATGATTGAATTCTAGTTCTGCTGCAGGGGGTATTTATCACCACCCCCTCCCTCACTCATCATTTCATCCATCTCTTTCTTTGTTAATAACTCCCCCTCCACTTATTTGCCATTAATAAAGATGAACTGACTCTACTGTCACAACCCCCCACCACCACCTTCTTCCCTACTATATACTTCCTCCCATTTTTTCTCCTCTCGGATTTTGCCCTTCCTCTCACTTTTCTGAGACCCCCACCACCACCCGCCTGCTTCCACTTCATCTCACCCTCTCTTTCTTCATCTGCACTCCTCTCTCACCCTCACTCATTTTTTGTCCTCTTGACAGAGACGTCCATCATGAGCTGAGGCTTGGACACTGGCTGCCCTTCGATACCCGCATCATTTGCTCTCTCTCTCCCTCTCCCTCTCTTTCTCTGTCTCTCTCTCTCACTCTCTTTCAGTCTTACATATTGGGCCATCAATCATGGTCAGCAGGCAATCAGTTCAGGCCGCTTTGAACCTACTATGCCTTCAACTATCTCTCGCACAGTCTTGTGCTATCCTTGCCCATTGCTTAACACATGCCATCCCCTGAGTTTGCACTGATTAACTGTTGACATTCAAAGTCTTAAATCAGAATAGTTAAATACCGATATATATTGATTTATTCTTGCTTCTTGTACAATTGCATTCCTTCATTGCTGCTGTTGCATGGTTGGGCAAGATGTAAAGAATGCTGATTACAAAAATCACATCCCACAGCATGCGAAGCCACTGGGCCCTGAAGGGTTGAAGCCAGGGCTGTGCACAGACCTCTTGAGGGGCATGTGCTGAAACTGAAAAAAGGGCACACCCCCAACCTCTCCACGTACCCCTCCACCACCAAAAAAATAACATACAATAATATCCTTATATTATATTTACTTAGTATTAATAACTTTTACAGATGACATATACATATAGAGGGTATCTTCAAAACGAATTACAACAACACTCTTCTGTGAGCTATGTATTTGAAGATGTTTATGATTATACAGTGCAAATACACCAGGCCTTCTAGTAAAGTTAGTTTTACCAATTTGCCTCCTGGGTGGTTGTCTGTGTAGTATTTGTCCTGTGTTTGTGAATGCATGATAGATTATATAGAATGCACAGTGACCTAATGATTCTCATTCTCACTGTGGAATAAAAAAAATAATAATACAAAATTATTACAGTAGTAAAAAACCCACACACTTGTGGTCCATGCAGAGCATTTAAACATAGAATATTAATGTACAGTGCTGTGCAAAGGTTTTGGCACCTTAGGCAATTTAAACCATCTGTACAGTGAACGTTCCTTATCCATGAATTGTCAGATTAAATGTACACAAACAGTAAATAAAATTAGTTTTTTTAAAGGAGGTCTTTTGAAGTACATGAAAATCTAAGTTTTTGTTCCATATTTCTCTATGTACTTCCCCAAGATGTAGTGCAGATTTGTTCTATTCCATTGTATATCATTGAAAAATAAACTTTGTTTCTTTAAGTTTATTTTAATGTATAAGTGTAAGGTAATGAGAAGTAATTCAAAAATATTATAAATGTAAAAATAAGGATAAGGGCCCTTTAACATAATTAAGTATTGATTAGAAAACTAATATGTAGGATAGCATCAAAAAATAATACTGGGCTTCCTCAAGGAGAGGTCTGTAAACAGCTCGATGAAAATAATCTAAATACAATCACTTATTTAGTCATTTGTACTATGATTAAATATATTCTGACACTTGCTTCTTGAATGATCTCTTTTACACCATCCTGCTCATTAGGAATACCTGAAATATCTTAGTAGGCTTTTGGGGGATGTGTGCAACCAGTTTTCTGAGACTGTTACTGTCAAAACTTTCACCCTTGTTCCATTATGATGTGGCTCACAACCTCATACTGACTCAAAATTAAGTGGAAAAAGAACTTATATGCAGGTCATATAAATCATTGAGCAACAACCGCTCTGCCTTCTGTGGAAAATAAAGTTTAATGACCATTAATGAATTCTAGTCCTTCATACCTGCCTACTGCCTGAAAATACAGACCTTGTGTTGGATTTCTGGCATGCTTGAAGTCATTCACATTAAGGAACTGGAACAAGAGCAACAAAATATGCAGGAAAAAAAAGATAACATGTCCTTAAAACTGAACCCAATGCAAACTAACAGAACAGTCAAAGGCCTTTCTGATTCACTTAAGTACAATTTCCTTGTATGTGACACATGTGATTAAAGTCAAAAGTTTCTCTGAATTTGCGGAGTGCCTCCGTTTCCCATTAACCCCACATATGATTCCCATTGCAGGCGTCATCATGGAGCACAGCCACATGCCATCACTCAATATTAGCGCCCATGTGCATCAAATGTGCAGAGATAATAATGTAATATTACAGGCATATCAATTATGGAAAGACCCTTGGGGTCAGCTGTGGGGGGCCTGACAGGAAATGGATAGAGGAGGGTGAGTGGAATGACTGCACAAGCTTGACGTGCATGACACACAGTTACCTAAAAATACACTTCATAGCTAACAGCCATCTTAAAGCTTGCATTCTGTCTGCACTTGCACCCGAGTCATACAGAGTCAGAAAACACATAAGCAATTCTGAGATTACTTACAACCTCCATGCAGTTTTGGGCAAGCTTGGGATGATTTAGGCATGGGTGTTTACATTATGCTTATCAGTGGGAAAACATGTCTGATCTTCATTAGCCTTGTAGTTCTAGTTCTAGTAAAAAGAAAAGCTGTCTGCTTATTGACTACATATAGGAAATGTTGGATATTGCATACATAGTTTTCCATACTATTGATTTATTCATTTTGTTTTCTAAACAAATGCCAGGTTTACATATTCAGGTGATCTTCTCAAACTTCCATATTCCTCTTTTTCCATATTTTCTATTCTTTAACTTTTATAACTTCTGTAGTTAGAGTGTTGTGAAAGGTGTTTATAAATAAAATGCATAATAATAAGTATTATTAATAAGGTTGACTATCATTTTTAAACATTATGTAGTTGCCCAACTTTACAACCATAGCTGGTTAAAATACATTTATGTGTGCGGTGCTTAGATAGGTTTATCTTCACCTGGTGGGGCTGGATTGTTAAAGCAGTATTGCTGATGGCCTTTTGACCCTCTTGACACAGGACCATTGCTCCATATGGGGCTGCATAGCTGCGGATCAGTCAGAGAGCCCACACTGACCCTTGTCCATTACTGAAAGATTAGAGATAAGAGATAAGACCTTTATAAGTCCCACAATTGGGAAATTTGCATTGTCTCGGCAGAAAGTGGACAGTACAAAAGGTAGTGCGGCAAAAATGCAAAAACAATAGAATAAAAACTATAAAATATGCACAATACAATCTAGAGATATAAAATATGGATGTGAGTATTGAAATATATGTATGTATTTGCATATGTAAATTTAGATGTATGTTTATGTATGTACAAAATGAGTATATGTACATAGAGTGGATATTAAATTATATTTAAGAACACTGTGAATTTATACAGGTACACAATGGATTGACAGGCATTGATAAAAACAGAAGTAACATAGGCACTTGAAAAGCAGAACAGCAGTGATGTCTATCAGCGGGATGGTTTCTGCAACGTGACATAGTTTGTCAAAGGTGTTGACTCGACCTGCAATGTCCCCAGGAATTCCTTGGTTAATTTTTAGAGATGAAAGTGTGATTATACATGCTTTGAAACTTTAATGAAATGGAGCGAATATAACCCAGGGGACAATGCTGTTTAACAACGAGCCATATTCATCCACTTTATTGGATTTGGAACCACTGTCCTGCTCTCAGCCTTCGCCTCTGATTAAACCCAAGCAGACTCGATTGTTTTAGACTTTCTCCCAAGCCGTCAGAAGAACTGTTTGACATCTCTGCGGTCTAGCCAAGCCTTTATGTTAAGTGTGGTCACGAGAGGATAAAAGAGTCAGCATGAATCACGGAGAAAAGAGATCACGATACAAAGCGGGAAAAGAAAGGGAATTACACCAGAGAGGGAAGCAGACATGCGTGGAAAGAAAGGTGCTCAGATGAAGAAGCAAAATAAGGGGAGAGAACAGAGAGGATAGACCAGGGAGGGAAAGAGCAGGGAGAAGAGATGGGCTTTAGCTGGGGATCGAGGCGGACACAGTGGGCCTATCATTACCATACATCAGCACAATGAATGAGGCTTTCAGCGAGCGGTAATAAGAATTTGATAAATCATGAGCAGAGAATTAACTAGACGTCAAAACAATGAGAGGAGCCCTGATGGATGGCAAGACGGGACGACACCGATTAGTCTAGCCAGCCAGCGTGGGGAGAGAGGGACGAGTGAAGGAGAGTGAGAAGAGGGATGAGGGGAGTGAGGGAGGAACAGAAGGGCCAGACAAGGTCAAAAGTGGAACTTGGGAGGGGATGGGCAGGGAAAGAGGGAGATAAAAGTCACAAAAGGAGATAAAAGGAGGAAAGACAGCAGGCTGGAACAGAAGATGGGGGAATCCATATGGAGACTTGGTACAAAATGATGTTTTATTTTTTTGTAAAATATATTTGATACATTGTGCATTAATCAAAAAAATGTTACTGACTGTAAATCTAACACAAATGTGGCCTATGCTGCTAAAATATATCACAGCAGGTGTGTTAAAGCTATAGATTCATGCAGCTGTTTGCTTTAGCAGTGTTTTATTTGAAATACATTGTAACATTTTACCAGGAGGCAGTATTCATAAGGACTCATGACACATACAAAATCCTTTCATGACAACTGACATAAACCAACATACACATTAATAAAGGTTTTTACAGCTGTTTGTCAAAAAGGCTGCTTTTGTCAATGCTGAAATCATTTCATCCCAGCTTTATAAGGCTTGTTGGAATAAAACACAATAAATGTTTTATGTCAGTAGTCATAAAATCCTTATGCAAATATGGCCTTATGAATGCTGCCCTTCTGTAAAGTGGTGCTAAAGAGGTTTTCTGCCTGTGCTGTTTTAGCATTGTAATGAATCATAGCATTGTACCATAATACTTTAAACCAAAGTACATACAAAAGCAGAAAAGCAGATTCCACACAGAGGAGAGAGAGAGAGAGAGAGGGAGGAAGTACCCAAAAAGGAAAGAATAAGAACCAATCAGTCTCACATATATGAATGCTGACAGTTCACAGAAACAGCTTTCCCCAGTTGTGTAGACACTGAAACTCAAACCCACGGCACGGCTGCCAAAACTATACAAAAATCACTTGCATATTTTCTTCTGTTGACCTGAAATGTAATTTCGTAATAGGCATTTGGCAAAACAAAAACATGCAGTTTTCGACACAGGTCGCGAGCTTAATTGCTAAAACCTCTCGTGTTAAAAGGAAGAAATTGTTCAATGAGTCAGCATGGGATCACGCAGAAAAGGGCGTGTGGCAATGCTGTAAAAAAAGCAGGCTGATGACATTAATGCGAAGCCTGTCGAGTAATGGCTCTACAATCAAGACTTTAACAAATGGTAAAGGGAACATTTTTGTAGCCTATTTCTTTTTTAGAATTGCATAATTTTGAATTGTGTGCTTTAAACATATTTAAGCAAAAAACTATAAAAACGAGCCACAATACGTACAAGAAAGAAAACTGATACCTTCGATTTTGTCCCTGATACATGGTATGACGGTATGCCATACATGGCCAGAAACCACCTATACATGGGTTTTAGAGATTACTTATTATCTTGACTGTCTTGTTTGTGATAATTAAGACATTCTAACTGCTGTAGTATGAGTGGCTACTACTATGTTAGCCTTGTAGCTTTGGTTTCAATGCTAAAGAAGTGAACTTAAGGCGTGCTGGTAGATAATTAGAGTTGGTGGTAAATAATGAATTAGATTTTTGTTCTGTTTCTTTAGATGAAACCTTAACAAGAGCAGCTATCTTGCTGTTTTCTTATTGCTCTTTCCAGGATGGCTGTGTGAGGTGAGAACGTGAGCTACTAATGCTCCTGATCTACAGATGCCTGCCTCTGCCAGCCATAGCATGTATTTTTCATGAGGCGGCCTGAGGAGGGTAATGAAATCTGCTGTAATGTTTATAATACCTGATCTTATCAGCACCAAGGGAGCATGACTCTACACAACAACACTTGTTTTGGGACAGGACGCCCAGTGACCGCTTTAATATCCTACCCTTCTTCTGGCACACGGATACAGGTGACAGGACCCCACACAAACACTGTCTGAGATCTTTCACCTCTGTTAGGATCTAATACAAACTTCTTATTTAGTAGAATCTCACATTTATGTTTTGTTTGAGCATTTCATTTTTACTGTCAGTTAATTTATGGCAAAATAGAGCAACACCTCAAATAGGGTTAGAACACAGGGTAGTTTTTTTTTTATAAAAAAAAATCACCAGTAATTTCTGCTGAAATATCTTTACAATTAACAAAGCTAATGTCAATATCTTATGCAATGTATGCTTTCTTCTTCTTCATTTTAATTTTCCTGTTTCATAAGTGAAAAAGAAAGATAGAATTCATTTTGGGGGTTTTAGAGCAATAGGCACAAAGCCCAAATGAGTAATTCTTTAAAAATTGAGCATTTTAAATTGTCCTTGTCCCGTGCGTACTTGTAAAATGTACACCATGTTGAAATATTGTCTAGTTTTTCAAAGCACGAAGTGTAAAAACCTAAATCAACAATCATTTTTAACAAAGTTCAGACAATCCCGCCTATTACTGACATTTAAATGAAAGCCAGACATTAACAACAAAATGTTTAACCAACTGACACTCTTATACAGAGTCTTATACAAGAGCCTGTATGAAAATTGAATTTTGTAAACACTTGCTAATCAAGTTTCAAAAAATGGCTGTGATCCACATTCCCATATATTCCTTTATTTGACCTACACAAGTTTAGCCCCATTTGTGCTGAAATTATGAGCATTGCTTTTTGAATGATGCACATTCTTATGATGCGTAGCCAATCAAAAATATATCCATTTACATAAATCAGTCTCCGAGGTAAGGTTGGAAAAAGATTGTGTAAACGTGAATTATGACTGTTTTGGTCCATAAATCCATACAAATGCGATAAGTGAACCTCAGGGGAAAAAATAAAATACCAGAAAAATGCAGGCAATGGGCCTTCAAAAGATAATACATGGGCTGCCCACCTTATACAAACTTGCTGGATAAAAAAGCCAGAAGCATCAGTATGTTAGTAAAACATTCAGCAAATTTACAAGAAAGCAGGCCTGTGTCTGATAATTTACTAAGAAAACAGCATAGTTATATAATTTCCAGCATATAGACCTGCTTCGGTTGTTTTTAAAGAGTCGGTCCCAATCCCCAAAGTTCACTCCAGAGTTGAATTAAAAAGAGAAAGCACTGCTGCGGTATATCAGAAGAGGTGGTTTGTCTTTTCTTGAGCAAGACTAATGCAAGCCAGACTTTGGTGCCTAAGGGGATGCAAGCCAGTGCTGCTTCCCAACCCAAAGACAGTCAACATTGCCCTCTGGTGTACATTAAGAGCAGTCCTGTGGTCTTGCAGTCCCTCCCATATCCCCTCTGAGTATGCTAGTTCCTTTAAATAAATATGCATTTCCACTTTATAACAAAACATGTCCTCTTATACTACTGGATGGTCTCTAATATCTTGTACAGACTTTAAAAATCCGGATCATACACAGAGACACACTCACACACACAGTGCTTGTGTCTATTAACCCCCTATCTTCGTGCCCCTGGTGCCTGCCTGTATATGATTACTCCATGCTGATTTAGCTGTCAGACAGAGCATGTGTTCCCTGTGTGATTTATAGACTGTGGTGTCGAGGCAGTGGAGCGGGGATGAATTGGCCAATATTGCGCCAGGCTCATTTGCTTGGCATTACATTAGAGCGGAAATGATGACCACACAAAGTCATGTAAATGAGCCTTGAGAGGCTCCCCATCACTCAGCCTGTCAGCCCCTCAGCTCCGTCTTTATTTACTGCTCTAATCACCCTGATCTGCTTCTGGCCGTGACAAACCTGCATGCCGTCTGTCTCATGCCAGGGGCCCACGGATCTCACTACACTGTGCTGTGAGCAGCAGAGGCACTAGAGGGGGACTGTAAGTGCCGCTTCCGTTAAGTCCGAACAAATCAAATTTTCCATAAGTGTGTATGTGTGGTTGTTATTTCAGCCTATACATTTTGGTTGTGGCCTGTCCACAGTGCTGCACCTTATTTTGAATGTTTAAGCCATTTGCTTATGTACTGTATACATGCAACACCAGTGGTCACTGCTTTAAGACTGAAAAACTGAAGCTCTGCTTCCTCAAATATGTCAGAAAATAAATATGCCGTATTTATTTTACTTTTCAAAAGAGGTCAAGTTCATGACCAGCTTGTTTCAGAATAAGGTATTTATTGTAGATTGTTTGATTCAATTTTCTTTTTACACATTTCCATGCAGCACAGACAATTAACCCACCTGAAGCCCAGCTTCACTGCTGCTCTATGGACGCTGGCAGAGGGGCGTGTCTCACTGTAGAAAAGCTGGACAGTGTTTGGATAAATGCTCAAAATCGACACTTCCAGGGAAGCTCAGCTTCTCTGGGAGTTAATGGAGCAGTGGGCAGGCCAGG
Source organism: Ladigesia roloffi (assembly GCA_037577295.1). NCBI lineage: Eukaryota > Metazoa > Chordata > Actinopteri > Characiformes > Alestidae > Ladigesia > Ladigesia roloffi. The sequence goes on along the minus strand of JBBKCR010000034.1, from coordinate 4,742,297 downwards.
ACACTGGGCTGCTGCATGATGATAGGAGGAGCTGTCTAAAGGGTGGAAACCCTTTTTGATTGACAGCATGTTTTAGATTGGAGATTCACGCTCAGTCCCAGCGGACCTGCATGTGGCGTGTTTTTTTGCTTGAGATATAAAGATACTGACAGCATTCTTGAGTTTCCCCCTTGTGCCAAATCTTTAAAGGAGCTGTTAGAAAGGAAACCATCCAAATAGCAAGCTCTGCATAATATTGTTGACATTATTATTTTTGTAATAGTTATTTTGGCAAAGCCATTTAATAATGTTCCTCACGATAAGAGACAACAGGGCAGATCAATGCCAAAGACTAATTTGGTGCAAAAATGTGGGAAAAATATCAGCTCTTTCAGCGCTCTTAGTATGACCATGTGAACTGGCTGACTGGAAGTGTAAAGACTGCTCCCTTTAAGACTGCTCCCAGGTGGATGAAGTACGACTGGGTCACAAACCACTTTCTGAAAAGAAACAGAGGCCAGAAATTATGTACAAATAATGTAACAAATTTAATCATGCCTAAAATGAGCTTCCCGTTTGAAAGATTAGCAGCCG
>JBBKCR010000034.1:4705766-4736496 GCA_037577295.1 Ladigesia roloffi | reverse complement strand
GACTCTCCTCTCGCCCCTAATGGTCAAGTGGCCAGGGAGGGCCCCCCCCCCCAGCTTCTCTAAGGTCCCCTCTTCCTCTGAACCTACCCTCTCCGGCCCCCACCCATCCACCCTTAGCCTACTACATCCCCCCAAAAAATACAACGGTATTTTTATGCTGTTTGGGGACCTATTATACTCTCTGGCCTGACCTATTATCCCCACTATCCCCCCCAGGAAACCCATAAACCAGGCTAAATCCGGGGACACAGGACAGACTGGGCTGACTGGCGCAGGGCTGACCGGCGTGGGGCTGACCGGCGCGGGGCAGGCAGGTGCAGGGCAGGCAGAATCAGGGCAGGCAGAATCAGGGCAGGCAGATTCAGTGCAGGCAGAATCAGGGAAGGCAAAATAAGGGCAGGCAGGATCAGGGCAGGCAGGATCAGGGCAGGCAGAATCAGGACATGCAGGAGCAGGGCATGCTGGAGCAGGGCATGCTGGAGCAGGACATGCGGAGACCCCTGCTAGGCCTCTCAAAAACCCAATTGACCCAGGCCACAGCCGGGAAATTAAAAAGGACAGGGACACCTATGCTACCCTGGCCTGAGTCTACAGGGACAGGACAGACAGACAACCCCCAATCTGGGGCTCCACAGTCTAGGGCTCCACTGTCTAGGGCACCTCCGTCCTGGGGTCCACCGTCCTTGGCTCCACCGTCCGCAGCCTCGCGGACAGGAGCCTCGCTAACGGGAGCCTCGCTAATGTGAGCCTCGCTAATGGGGGCCACGCAGACTTGGGCCTCACACATCGGGGCCTCACAGAAGGGGACAGGGTCTAGCTGCCCGGGGCTGACTGGGCCAGGGCTGACGGGGACAAGAGTGATGGGGACAGGGCTGACAGGGACAGGGCTGACCGGGACAGGGCTGACTGGGACAGGGCTGAGAGGGACAGGGCTGACAGGGACAGGGCTGACAGGGACAGGGCTGACCAGGACTGGACTACCCAGGACTAGACTATTCGGGACTGGACTACCCGGGACTAGACTACCCGTGACTGGACTACCCGGGACTGGACAACCCGGGACTTGACTGGCAGGGACTGGACTGACAGGAACTGGACTGATAGGGTCTGGACTGGCAGGGACTGGACTGACAGGGAGTGGACTGACAGGGACTGAACTGACAGGGCTAACTGGGCCTGTACCTGGGGTCGCTGGTGGCAGGAGGCAAAGCAGCAGGGGTCATCCGTCACAGGAGAAGTCCCAGGATCTCATGGATCCCTTTTAGGCAGAGATCCAGCTCCAACACGATGTTGTGCGGTGGCAGCTCCGTGACAGGAAGATGCCGCGGCAGCTCTGTCAGGAGAAGATTCGGCAGCAACTCCGTCATGGGTTGGTGTGCCGGCAGCTTCGTCCTCTGACAGCTCTGGTGCGGGCTCATGCACGATCCTCTCGTCGACCATGCTGTGATGGGAGTTGGCGGTGGTCATTGTGGAGAATGGGGAAGCCACATGCGCTCGGCGTCTCTTGCTCCTCTGTTTCCTGGCAGGCACAGAGAGGTGAAGAACCTCCGGGAGGCTCTTGTCCTCCGAGCCCCTTGGATGCCTCTCCCAGGGCAGCTCCCAGGGGTCCCGGCCATCCTGGAAGAATGAGGATTCATCCTCCGTGTCCTCCTGACTCCATGCCTTCATCCAGGCGGAGGGGTCGTCACACCGAGCGTGGCCTCCATCTCCTTCTTTGACATCTGCTCGTGAAAACACCACCGCCCTGGCGTTGAGAGCGGCATTCCACTCACGGACCTCTTGGACCTCTTCTGAGGTGAGTTTGTGTGGATGTTGTCATCTGTCACAGTCAGGGTCGCGAGAAGACTTAGAGGACTGACAGGACACTGGGGATCCATTTAGGGGGTTTTACTGAGAAGAAATGAAACAAAAGAGTAAACAAACAGGGCACAATGGCATGCAAGAGTAATCTAAATGGGGAAACACAGGAACAGGAACAGGCAACGGGAGGAATAACGAGGCACACACATGAGGGTGAGGCGATGGCGACATAAGGAATCACTGAACAAAACCTGACTTAAATACAAAAACCAAACGGGGACTAAAACAAGAGACAGCTGAACCTAATAATACAAACAGACACAGGGACACGTCATACACAAAACCACAGAAAGAACAGAATGTCAACATAAAAGTCCTTGAAAACAGAAACAGAAAAATAACCAAAAGGCAGTGGCCCTAACCAGCCACTGACCAAACCGTCACAATTTGGAAACTTTCCATGGGAATTAATGGGAATTATTGGAATTCATGGGAATAAACTGGGAATTATAAAATTTGAAGGTTAAGACATAAAGATAGCTGGTAGAAACAAAAAATGGGGAACAATCAGATATGCTGTAAATACAGTTGGGTGTAATTTGCTATTCATCAATCACAGGGACACAGCACATTGCTTAATGGAGGGCTCTTGAGGCCACACCCCCTGCACGCATTTTGCATACTTCCACCACATGCACAAGGATTTCTAGTTTTCTGAACTACTAAAGCAACCTCTCTGAGTCAGAGACACACCACAGACATTTGAATCTACACATTTGAGCCAAAGGACTACATAAAAAATATAACATGCTCCCTGTGTACGTGCTTTGGCGTAGAATTTTTACTTTGAAAGGTTTGGTGTCCATCCACTTCCATTAAATGACTACCAGACTGCCCCGGTTAAAGTTAAAAATATTTGTTTGTGTTCTGCTGAGGAAACAAAGTCACCTACATCTTGGATGCCCTGGGGGTAAGCAAATAAACATCAACTTTTCTTTTTTGGGTGAACTATCCCTTTAAAATAACTTACCGGTTAAATCCCCGCCCATTTCAAGACAACCTGCCCAACTTCCTGTTAAACTCCGCCCACTTCCGGGATAGGTACAGATGCTAGCTGTGTCTTATTTCGAAGGATGCGCCCTCCGGAGGTCGTATCCTTTGGAGGTCGCATCCTCTGTAGGATGCGTATGCGGAGTGTCCTCAAGCCTGGAATCTAACGAGACGGTCTTCGTAGGCCGGACGGGAAAGGAAACAGGAAGTATCACGTTGCTATGCCAACAGACAACAGTGTCGTAGCGCTCTCACACTAGTTAAAAAAAGTAAACTTTTCTAAATTTGGAGAGAAATTTGAGAAGAATTTTTTTTTATTTATTTAATTTTATTCGATATTTGAGCAGCTGCAGCGTTTTGTCAAAACGACAACGGTTGGTTACGGAGACGCAAAGAATTGTGGGTTATCTGTAGCAGCAAATGATACACTCCATGCATCCTCCGAATTCCTGTGAGAGAAGGAAGCATTCGAAGGTCGCATTTGGAGTGTCCTACTTGCTTTTCTGAAATGAGACGTATGCAGCCTCTATGACGTATGCAGCCTTCGAATGCAGCCTCAGGAGGGCGCATCCTTCGAAATGAGACACAGCTACAGATACAGATAATTCATCTGGTTAACAGATGGGTCAATATCACCATAGAGTGCCTTTGACAGATGAAAATTTCTTAAAAACCTTGTTTAAGTTTTTCGTTAAACCACATGTTTATTCTTTTAAGAAGACTTTAATCTTCAACTATTGCTGGTTGGTCCAGCTCCTGGACCTTTAATAAAATAATTATAAGCAAAAACATTTGGACCAACTTACAAAATATGTCTACCCTGTCAGGGACAAATGGATACAGAAAACAAATATTTCTGACAGTGTTATCATTCTTAATAATACACCTTTGGAAAATATCTCTGTCCCTTCTCTTATATATTTTTTTTTTTAATTGAAAAGAACTTCAAAAATGTTCTGCTATCAGAGCTCTGCCCAAGTTAAATACCATTTAAAGTAAAAAAATAGATAGGAAACATATCTGACCAGAATTTATCCAAAACCAATTCATCCTTAAATGTTCCTAAAAGAACAAATGCTAAAGATTGTCATTTGTATAAAGTGCATATGACAGGGTGGACAATGACACATGACGGGGTGGACAGTAACATGACGGGGAGGACAACTGAAGGAAGAGACACAGAAGTGCCAATAATAACACACTTAAACAGAGTCAGAAAAGAACAGATGTATACTGTGCCCTTTTGTCTTAACAAATTCCATATCACTGGCTTCAAAATCATGCTCTTTTGCTAATGTTCTAGATATTTTATTAACATTCTAGTTTTTTTTATGACTGATCGAGTTATTTATATTAGAAGAGATAGCAGTTCTTTTATTACTGTTCCAGGTCTTTTATCACCATTCTAGATCATTTCTTACCATTCTTGATAATTTATTACCATTCTAGATCATTTATTACCGTTCTTGGTCATTTATTGCCATTCTATGTTTGTAATAATATTCTAGTTCTTTTATTAATGTTCTCATTGTTTTATTACCAGTCTGATTATTTTATTACAGTTTTAAATATTTATTACCATTCTGAAACTTTAGTAAAGTCCTAGATCTTTTAGCATTCTATTTTTGTATTACTGTACTATTTATTTTTATTAGAAGAGATTGCTGTGGAAATTGTGACACATTTGTTTATGGATAGTGAGAGAATGCCTGAGGAATGGAGAAGAAATGTACTGGTTCCGGTTTTCAAAAATGAGGGTGACGTGCAGAACTGTAGTAACTACAGAGGTATTCACAGCTTGAAGTGATGGGAAAGAGAGGTGGATCTAATAAGAAATGTTATGATCAGTGAGAGTAGAGAGCAGGTTGAGGAGATCATAGAGATATGGAAAGGAGAGGGAATGAAGGCATAGGAGTCCCTGCCTCGCTCCTTTTGACCCCGAGACAGGTTCCGGGTACCCACGACCATAGTAAGGATTAAGCGATTACAGAAAATGAATAAATATTCTGTACATACACACAATGTTCCCTTGGCATATCTTCATTTTACATTGTATATATTTTGTACAAATTCATATTGTTACAGGTTTTTTTCCCTCGCACCCCAGTATATGTTGTATGTTTGTTTGTTAAGTCTGTAATAATACCACTGCAGCTATGTGAAGCTATGTGAAGCTATGTGAAGTAACAATAATACAGTAACTATATTGAAACTATATTGATTTGTAACATGGTAGTTTGCAGAAAGGTTTATTCACGGCACGTTTGACTGTATAAATAACAAAAATATTCAGTCAAATTAAGAGAAAGTTGACCATATAAACTGCATTTTATATCTTAACTAATTTATCATTTTTTTCTTGAATGTAGGACCTTAAATGAGCCAAAATCTAACTATATGCTATATGGACAAAATTATTGGGACGCACCTATTAAGAATGATTGAATACATGCCCAGCATCTGTGCTTGACCTCATTGATGCTCTAAAGAATGAGTAGGCACAAATTCCCCTAAGAAACACCAAAATGTGATGCAAAGCCTTCTAAGAATAGTGAAAAATGTTATGGCTACAAAGAGGGCATCTACACTATTGTAAAGTTTTTGAACGCAATGTCATGGTCAGTCGTCCCATTATTTTTGTCCTTCTCGTGTATTTACAAGAAAAGTTGCTTTTCACTAATATGATTTTACGTCTTAATAAGTCTGTATGGTACAGAGGTAGACGTTACTTTCATCTAGTCGTTAATGGAAGAATTAAGGAGGGATTGTGAGGATATTTGAATACGATATCAGTGATTTGTCTGGCTGCTGCGAGCCTCTTTAGCGCCCCCATCACGACGCTGTCTGCTCTGGGAGGAGAGAGGCGGAGACACACTCAGTCGGATGTAGCGGCACGGCTAAGCTAGTCGCGATATGCTTTCCTTTACGACATGAAATGAAGGAAACATGGGGGCTAAAGAATCAAGGATTGGTTTCCTCTCTTATGACGAGGCCATCAAGAGAGGTAGGCAACACCTTTGCACCATTAAGGTGTTTAATAAAGCCAAACAAAGTCCCTGTTTATGGGGCTTAGCAGCGTTAGCACTCTAGTTGCCGCTTGATCCTCTTACAAGTGGCTTAAACACGTTAGCCACAGCTAGTCAGCTGTCAACATCAGCTCTATTTGGATCAAAACAAACAAAACAAAAGGCTGCTGTTGTTGTCATCTGTCTTACAGACTTTAGTGAATCCCTCCATGGCTGAAACTGTTGTTTAGCAGTGTGTTTATAGGATAGGTCTTCATTTATTTACACCTTTAGACAGACACTGCAGCTGTCATTTAGCTCTTGCTTCTGCAGCAAATGCAATAACCACACTAGAAGCAAATTAACACACAAAAAGGCCATTTAACCAGACTAAGTTATATGTATTTTTATATTTGCAACTTTCTCTTGCTGCTATTTAAAGCTCCCAGGGCTAATTTTCTAGCATGTGGTTTGTTAATGGTTTGTGTAGTGCACTAGGCTGGCCTTTTACGCGATTAGTCAGTGTGAATCTTCTCAAATCTCTGTAAGCTGCAATGGTAATCTTTGGCCCCATAGCTCGTTTTTACACCTTTTTCGGGCTTGTTTAAGAGCTTTTAAACCTTCACTAGGTCTTTGCTTCTCTCTTACAACATCCTGCTATGTCTCAATAGCTGCAGCATACAAATCAGCCTCAGCTCTAATTTTGAATATGTAGCCTAATATTTCTTTAATGTCATTTTATTTATATTACATGGAAGATCATAGTCAGTTGTAGGTATGGTTCATCTGTTTGTAGATGTCCAGGGTGATTTTAATGCATGAGCTGCAGGTTTTTGTTTTTTGTTTTAGCCTTGAATTATCCAATAACTGCATTTCTCTATTTCAGTGACGGATGTTGAGCTCAAAAGGCTGAGGGATGCTTTCAGGAGGACCTGTGGCTTATCCTCCTATATGAGTCAGCAATGCTTCTTCAAGGAAGTGCTAGGGGACATGGTACCTCTCAACATCTCAGAGGTATGACCAGTCTGGATCTTTAGCAGCTCTTGTTGAGGTGGTTGTTGTGAATTCCTAGAGTCCAGAGTGCTTAAATATGGTCTATCTGCGACTTGGTTTTGTGGAATGTGCCTCTGCGAGTTTCAACATGTGAAACTGCCATTGACAGGTTTCAGTACACTTTTCTTGTAAGTACCACTTGTGAACATCTCCACGGTGACCACTGATAATTAGCTGTATGGTTGTTTCATTTTGTTGAATTATGTAGAATGCATTGCCTGACATGGACAATAAAACATAACGTCATCGGAGGTGACCTGATCCAGATGTGTTTTCGCTATTTGTTATTGTGTTCTTTTCCATTCCATTTCCATTGAAACAAGTATCTTGTTAATGTTTATTCCTAGCTTTGCTTTTGGGGTTTTTGTCCTCTGTGGTCTCTGACAACTCCATGGCAAGGAGTTCAAGTAAGCCCTGCTCATTTTGATTGGGTAGGATGGGCCTCTCTATAGTCAGCCATTCTAAGATAATTTTGCTCTACATGTTTCGTAAGAAGCCTGCGCCAGTCATCAGCCTCCCAACGGTGTTGGCAAGTATTTGTGGATTGTAGATTGTAGTTTGTGTGTGTGTGTATATATATATATATGTATATGCATGTATGTATGTATGTATGGTTTCTACCCAAGTGCTACAGTCCAATAGTTTATCTATTGAAATTTAGAAGAGGTCATTACTAATGCATTTTATTTAGTATGATGCCTGTTAGACATCTTGACTTCTAATGAGCTGTATATCATATCACTATTGTGTTGTAGGGTGTACAAGCTCGTTTCGTTACAGGCCCCATATATTTTGTGAGAGTGAATGGCTTTTTTAAGGTGCACCCGTTGCTGACACAGGTGTTCAATTGCGCACACACAGCTTGAAGAAACCTCCATTGAAAAGCATTGCCAGTAGAACAAGTTGCTCTGAAACATAAAGCATAAACCGAAAAAGCAAACTCAGCAGTGAGTACCTAAAACCAAGCTTCATGTGTGTGACGACTCGGTGTTGCAAAATAATTTACATTATCACTTAAGGAATCAATATAGCAAGGTGGATCTTATTTTATGGAAGTGAGACAGACCTCCATTTGCAACTTTCCTCTCTTCAGCCTGACATCTAACACTTGCTTGCTGCCAATGTCATCAGCGATCTCATTAGATGAGTCAGAAAAAAACATGCAGATCCATTGAAATGTTGTTGTTGGCTGCTTATGCTTTTGTTGGCAGTTGTATGTGCCCTGAAGTTGCACAAGTTTGGGACCCCCTGATCCTTGATTTAGTGTAGAGCCTTCCTAGAACAGTAGAGGCTGTCACTTCAGCAAAGACAAACTACCTTTTGAGCCCCTTAACTAGAATTGCATGAGGAAGAGTCTACAAACACTTGGATGTAGTTTAGATTCTTTGGTAAATATTTTCTGTCGCCGTGCATGAGTTTGATCTCAAGTGGAAGCCACCTCATGTTAAAGTCTGCCAGGACGTCATGACCTGCTAATATAATTATATCATATTCTCACAGTCAAATAAACAGATTTCCTCATGGAACAGAGTAAAGCGACTTCTAATTGGTTACATGTGCCGCAACGCATGGGACGAAATTGTAGCTTGTATATCTGCAGCTGAAAAAGCTAGAAGAAAACAACTGATTGTTTCATGCCAACCCCATCCCCCCATATTCCACTGCAGTGTCACAATCACTTCAGGAAATATATTTACTTGGAAGCCGAGGTCACATGCTTGATAAGAAGCTGGCATTCAGAGGTAAACAGTTTAGGTGCCAGGTAACACTGAGCTCACCTATAGAGTTTATGCCTGTTGAGCAGTGATTGGATACATAAGTAAGATTTTTGGGATGTGTCTTTTTAATAACCCCTTTTGCAATCTGAGTTTCTGTATTAGTATTCATCACTTATTCTCAGTTCTTGTAAATAGTTGTCGATGCATGTTTTGATTCTCATGAATTTCCACATTTGTCACCACTTCCTGTTCCTGTACCTGGCTAGTTTTTTTTTCTCCCTAAACTTATTTACAGATTTATTTTATGTTAGGTGAATAACACTGCACTTAAGAGACCCTTAGACTCTACCTGTACTTTGACACCATTGCGTAATATGGATTGAAAATGCAAAAGGTGGCAGTTCTATAAAACAAATCGCAAACACCAGTCAGTGCAATTCTGGCAAGAAAGAATAGAAGAAAATAGCCTCCCTTTAACATCTTACAAATATGGGCTAGAAAAAGCTTAAAAGCAAACATGAAATGTTCTTTTAAAAATAAAAATATGACAATATGGTTATGGTTAGAAAATTTGACATAAAGTGAGCAAAAGTGATCAGCAAGTTCAGGGATAAATTAGTTTGGATTGGGATTTCTTTGGAATAGCCTGTTAATGTTATATCTGATTTATTCTCCTCTCTGAGATATGAACCCAACATCACAAAAATATTTTCATATGTGTACTGTTCAGTCTTTTATGGTATCAGTCACTGTAGATCAATTACAATAAAGGCCTGTTTAGTTTTTCCACATCAGATAATGACTTTTCTCTTTTCTTTAGGTAATCTACACTTCATTTGGTGGCACATCGAAAGGCCTGCATTTCAACAGTCTGATCGTTGGCTTGGTGCTGCTGACTAGAGGACGTGATGAAGAAAAGGCAAGATGTGAGTGACCTTTCTAACAGTTACCTACAAAATGTTAAGCAGGAAATGAAATAGTCTAAATTCAAATGTTTGATGCTGGAGCTGAAAGCTTGTCTTTTTGTTCTCTTACAGACATTTTCAGCCTATTTGCTAGTGATTCAGGCAGCTATGCTACACGTGAAGACATTGAAGCTATGCTGCAAGCCGTGGATGGAGAAGTGCATCCCTCTCTCAGGAAGTGCTTTACAGAGGTTAGCTGTTTTCTCAAGTAGGGAAAAAAAGATATTTATTAGTGATCGGCCGATATTGGTTTTTTATTACCGATACTGATACCAGTTATTTGCATGTTTGTGTGCCCGATAACCGATATTCAGAACCGATATTTGTTTACTATTATACTTCTGTTTTTGACACAATTATTACAACACCACTCACATATATATATATGTGTGTGTATGCAGCTCCAGAAAAAAATAAGAGAGCACTGCAAAAACATTCAGTTTCTCATGCGTTCTCTTTTATAGGTGCAAGTATTGAACTGAACAGCTTTGTCTTAGTTTTTAAGAACTGCTGGCAAAATTTCCTAATTTGCAAATTAAAAATAAGGTTCTTTAGTGCACAATTTTAAAGGAAATGGCAAAATATCCTACATACATATGTATGTATATATGTATGGGTATATATATGTTTGATGTATGATGGAGACAGTGAACTGAAAATATTTTATAAATGTTATAAATGTTTTATAAATGTTGGAAGCAAATATGGTGGACCTTGTGGTTTAACTGTTTGTTAAATTCTGTGTATGACTTTCTTGTCTTTTCCTTGTCTTTGTGTGTCTTGCTGAGGGGTTATCAAAGTTGAAGAAGATTATTTTTAAACCCATACAGCTTGAGGGGATACCTAATGATTTGTCTTTGTGTTTACTTCCTCTGCTCCGTTCTTTGACAGGCAGAGAAGGTGAATTATGAAAAGTTTAAAAGCTGGTTGCTTCAGAACAAGGATGCATTCACCTTCTCCCGCTGGCTTCTGTCTAGTGGGGTTTGTGTCACTCTGACTGATGACAGTGACACACCCACGTTCTACCAGACCTTAGCTGGAGTCACACACTGTGAGTGTGCTTTTTCTGTTGTGTTTGGCTAATACGCATTTCATGTTTGTTATGTTTAATTTAAAGGCTGTTTCAGTACTGTCTATTGTTTTATAGAGAAAACTGGCAAACTATGGCCTATTGTCTCTGATATAATGGGTCCAGTTGCAAATTCATGACTACTCACTGTATCAGACTTCCTCTTTTAATGGACTGGTGATATACAGACAGTTCCCACACCCCTATTAAGTGCAGCTGCAGACTAAATTGATTGCCCGGTGGTTTTTCAGCTCTAGACTTAATCCACATCTGGGGAGTCGGACTATTGAGGAGCAGTGTGCATTGGATATAGTATTATTGGCTCAGATAAATGTGGCTTATAGAACCATGAAAACATGATCTACTGTAAATGTGTTGCCTATTTTGCTAGTGTGTGTTGCTTTAAAGCATGCTGTTTCAAAAATGAATGCATCACTGCTATTACAGTAGAAGAATCGGATATCATTGACCTGGAGAAGCGGTACTGGTTACTGAAAGCTCAGTCAAGAACTGGACGATTTGACTTAGAAACGTTTATCCCATTGGTATCTCCTCCAATTCATCCATCCATTAGTGAAGGTGAGTGGTTACTCATATGAGACTTTATTTAATTTTTGATTAATAGTTTGATTTATTAACCCCTTTGATGGATTAATTTTCTGCATTTTATAAAGTACACTGTTTTCACCAACTCTCTAATTTAACACAGCTAAAAAGTTAACTTAAATGAAGGATGTTGAGTTGTGCTTTTGCCATCCCTCAGGTCTGTTCCATGCTTTTGATGAGAACAGAGACAATCACATAGACTTCAAAGAAATCTCCTGTGGGTTGTCAGCGTGCTGTAGGGGGCCTCTGGCTGAGAGACAGAAATGTAAGTGGTTATGTTTGCGGCATTGTTTTTACCAGCCAGCACAAGCCTTTTGAGCTGATAACTTTTTTGCAGAGAAAGTCAAGCAGGTCTGAGTTGCTGGATTTGAATGATTTTGTAGGACAAAGTCGAGGAATTACCAGTTAAACTCAGGTTCATGCAGTGCCTCATTTCTAGAACATGCCTACAAATTTGAAGATTTTTTATTTTTATTGTGAAGCAACCACAAATAGGCCACACAACAGAAAACTGGCATAACTGTATAACTGTTCAGTCCCCCCCTTCCTCTGAAGTCAGTACTTTGTACAGCCACCTTTTGTGGCAATAAGAGCCTCAAGTTGCTTTGGATTAGGCTTTATGAGCTTGCCAAATCTTACCACTGGGATTTTTGCCAATTTGTCAAGGCAAAACTGCTCCAGCTCTTTCATGTTGGATGGTTTTCGCTTGCAAACAGCCAAGTCTGACCACAGATTCTCAATTGGATTGAGGTCTGGACTTTGACTAGGCCATTCCAACACATTAAAATGTTTCCCCTTAAACCACGCAAGTGTTGCTTTAGCAGTATGCTTTGGGTCATTGTCCTGCTGGAAGGTTAACCTCCATCCCCTTCTCAAATCACAGGCAGACTGAAAGGCTTTGCTCAAGAATATTTAGCACCATCCATGTACTCCAGTTTCCCTTTAGCTGATAAACGTCCTCACAGCATGATGCTGCCACCACCATGTTTCATGGTGTTCTTGGGGCGATGGGAGTAGCGCTAGACATAACAATTTCCTTGGTGTCCGAAAAGTTACATTTTTGTCTAATCTGACCAGAGCACATTCCTCCATTCATTGCGGGACCTTGGTTATTTTTATCACTAAGTAATGACAATTTCTGGCAACTCTTCCATAAAACCTGGCTCTATGGAATGTACGGCTTATTGTGGTTCTATGGATAGACAGCTCCTTCAGTGTTAACTTCAGTGTCGGCCTCTCTGCTGCCTCTCTGATCAATGCCCTCTTTGCCCATTTGTGAGTTTTGGTGTGGGGCACTCTCATGACAGGTTTGCTGTAATGTTTTTGGCGGCCTGTCTTAATTTTAGTTTTAGCCTAGTCTTTGCATCAAGCTGTCATTTTAGTTTTTATTAGTCTTACTCATGTCCAGTCTCGTCAAGTTTTGGTTGACTAAAAGTCTGGGCATTTTAGTCTTATTTTAGTCAGAATTATCTCCAAAAATACATCTAGTGTTAGTCGATAAAAACTGATGACATTTAAAACTAGTTTTAGTCAATGAAATTTGTATTTTAGTCTTTATTAATGCAAGTCAAAATAGTATAAGTACTTAGTTGAATATACAAAATAAAAAATTTCAGGCAAGCCTATTTAAAAGTTCAAATAAGGTTATCTGATTACACTCTGATTTGAATTTATGACATTTATTTTTCCAACCAACAAAATTTTAAATAAAACAAATGAATAGGCCTAACATCACATCACTAAAAAGTGCAAATACAATGAAAATGTGTGTGTCTCTGTTGCCATAAAACCTACATTTGTAAAACTGTTAAAAGTCTTCACCTTGAGTGTGCGAGCCTGAACTCACCTGAATATTTTTTTTTTCTGAGCAAAGATAGTATACACAACCAAATTATAACAAAGATTGGCCTTTTGGCATAGATAAGGCTGCTTAAATGCTGCATGTGGGAGACTTTGTGTGTGTCCCAAAACTTTTGTGCACTCTAGATACATTTCATTTATATTAGAGCCTAGATCGGGCTTAAAAAATGAAACCCGACATGACCCGAGCCTGTGCACTTGTGTCCGAGACCAGCCCGGCCCGACAAATTAACTGTAATTATTAAAATCAGAACTTTATACCTGTGCCATTATAACACACATTCTGAACTGTCGGTGGGTTTCTAAACTAACACCCCACGCTGCTGGAGCTCTGAGCAATTCAAATGCTGGATCATGGCCCTGTCTGACCCGAGGGTAGTGCCAGGCAATATCGGGCCGGGTTCGGGCCGAGAATCTAAAGTCTAATTCAGTGTGCCTCTCAATGGACAAAAGTATTGTGACGTAATGTCGTTCAAATATCTTTAGTTTTTTCTCCCCTCCCTATCGCACAGGAAATTACGTCTCATCTCGTTATAGACAACAAAAACGAAGAGACAATTTAGCACAGTTTTTATCTTGTAAACCTCATTTAGTCTCGTTCTTATTAATCCACAAAAATAGATTATAGATTTCGTTTTGTTATCGTGGCATGACCAACATTTTTGTCACGTGAAAATTGTTCGTTGACGAAGATATTTCTTCATAATTTTCATTGGCGAAAACAACACTAGTTTACTGTTGCAGCATGTTCTTTCATGATGGATTTAATGGTGCTCTGGGGATCATCAAAGATTTTGATATTTTTTATAACACAACCCTGACTTGTACTTCTCAACAACTTAGTTCCTGACTTGTTTGGCGACCACTTTGCTCTTCATGGTGTGATGCCTTTTGTATAGTAGTATTGCACCCTCTGGGGCCTTTTACAATAGGTGTGTTTATACTGACAGATTATGTGACACTTAAATTGCACACAGAACTTTTTAGGGGCTTCATAGAAAAGGGGATGAATACATCTAAACATGCCAATTTTCAGTTTGTTTTTTTATAATTATTTTATGTATTTATTTCTCATTTTAATACAACAACTTAAGAGTATTTTGTGCAGATCCATTATATAAAATAAGATGAAAAACATTTAAACGACTGTTTGGAAAATAACAAAATGGGTAAAAAGCCAAGTGATTTGTATAGTTTTGTCACTGTATTACATGTATACCCGTAATGTAGTGTGTAAACATGTGAAGATAACATTCCTTTTGCTCTGGAACAGTTTGCTTTAAAGTCTTTGATGTCGACCGTGATGGAGTATTATGCCGAGAAGAAATTCATGAAATGGTTGGTGCACTACTGGAGGTGTGGAGGGACAATCGTACCGACTCCATCCCTGTAAGAGATTCTGAAAAGATTATTGAATCTAGATATCATCTTAGGTTTCATTAGTTTTTGTGTGATTGTTTTTGAAAGACTAATTATTACTTAGACTACTAAGCATGAGCATTAGTATTCCTAATGCTGCAGCTATGTAACCTTACGTTTAATTTCTTCTTATTTTGCAGGAATTGGAGTCAAGTGTGTCAGAAATAGTCGAAGATATTCTTAGGGTACATGACACTACCAAGGTATTGGACTGAACCTTTTTCTTCAGGCCTGCAGTTAGTCCATTTAGATTTTAGGACATAATTGTTATTAATGAATTTTTTTGTTCATATTAACATTGTATATCCAGTTATTTGGTCTGCACTTTTTATTCCATTAACTGTTAAAGAATGAGGAACAGATACCAACGATATCTAGAAAAACGGATGTCTACCCTTTTTAAGAGCTAAATGTGAGAAATATATAATAACATTGCCAATCCAACTGCTGCTTTTGTGGATTGTGTGGCTTTTCATGACAGAGTTTACAGCTTCTCTTTGCTCTGATCTGCAGAAGGGCCATTTGACACTTGAAGACTATCAAATATGGAGTGTGCAGAGTTCACTTGCAGCAGAATTCCTCAACCTTTTATTCCAGGTAAGGAATATCTGTCATTGTATTACACTGCTATTATATTTGTGTCTTAATATAGATTTATTATGTTCAATGGAAGAAACTATGTTTTTCTTGGCACCCTCTTTAGGTATGTCACATTGTTCTTGGACTGCGACCTGCCACCCCAGAGGAGGAAGGACAGATTATCAGGTTCATTTCATATCACTTCCTGTTTCCTACTCCTATTTTTCCTTTTCTGTATTCACTCTACTGGATGTTCAGAGACGTAAACATGCTGCACTGACCAATGTTTTTGTTCACTGTGCAGGGGCTGGTTAGAGCGAGAGAGCCGGCATGGCCTTCAGCCTGGAGAATACTGGTTCCTAATCTCAACACAGTGGTGGCAACAGTGGAAAGATTATGTTAAATATGTAAGCTTAACACAACATTGATAGCAGCCACAAAGTCCCTTCTTATGTGATATTCAAAACTAAAAAATCTTGCTATAGTTTATTAGCATCACATATGTCACAGCTGTCCTTACTTACGCACACTTTATTGTTCTGTAGTCCAGTTTTAGATCTCTATTCTTTGCCTAAAGAGCTCAAAGCTTTAATTTAAAAATGAAAGTCATGGGATCAAGTGTCTGACCAGAATTTGTAAATACAATAGAAAGGAATGATATAAATCATTGATATCAATCACTGATACGGCTTATATGTAAAAACATGTACATCACTGATAAACTTGATGTTTTTTTTTTATCTAAGGAAAGCAAGGTGATAGTGGTGGAGCAGCCATCCATATTTGCTGCAGCTAAATGTCCTTCGTCATCGTCTGGGGCAGAACAGAGTGGTCCGGGGGACAGCATTGCCAGCTCACATTCATCCTCTGAGGAGAAATTTTCTGACAACATCTCCAGTGCATCAGAAGCATCAGAAAGCATCAGTGGCAGTACGTGTTTATGCAAAATCTCTGATCCAGTGGCAGAATTTCTAAACTGTTTTTTCAGAATCAGAATCAGAATCAGAAAACTTTATTTATCCCGAAGGAAATTGTTTTTTTTTTTAGCAGGTTACAGAGTACTATTGAAGGCCATTGACTCTCCTTCATATATTTTCTTCCTTTCATGTATAGGTGTCCCACCCTCCAGCTTGACTGCCACAGATATCTGCTTTTCTCGACAACCTGAGTCTTCTGAGACAGACAGTCAGAGCTTTATGGGGGTAGATGGAAATGTGATGGCCCTCAGGCCGGGTGCCATAGACAACCAGCCACTGGTTACCTCAGAGCCTCTCAAGGTGATTACCAAATAGGGCTCTCTGAGAAAGTGACATGAATGATAAATTGTGTAAACGTATGACCTAAATTTTTGCAGTCCTTCACTTCAGTTACTCTCATGAAAAACTGTATACAGTGTATATTCTTTTTATTGAACTTTGAGTGATATGTCTGAATAGAGAAACTGGAATTAATTTGTTATCTGTGTCACTAGATATGCAAACCTATTGGTTCGTATGTGTTTAAGAAAATACCAAAGTGCAGAAACTCTGATGGCATTTATGTGGACCCACTTTTTTACCTGTACAATTTGCTTATACATGTACTCATTGAATAATTAATAGTATTTAGTGTAATTCATAAAAGTTTTATAGTAAGTTTTCTGAATAAGTCTGCAGATTAAGATGTCATCTTGCTTGGGGGCAGTCTAGTGTGCAGTCATGTGAAAATATAATTTTGTCAAGTGTATCCGTTATTTCTTCTGCCGGACAGGCTCCTACACTGACAATGGAAGGGGGGCTGCTGAGGCGCAGTCCGAGCCTTCATCTGGGCCACAACTTTGAGATTGTACCTGAACCGGTTTGGAGAGCTCTCTACCACTGGTATGGAGCAAACCTCAGCCTGCCGCGACCGGTAAATATAGTATATTAGGGTACAGTAAATGTAATTAATTTATCATTGCATAGACACTTGCAGTGTTATGTTTAATTTGATGGTTTAGGTGATTAGGACGAGGGAGATGGAGAAGGCCGAACTAGAACTCTTTCCTAGACACCTTCTCTTCCTGAGACAGCAGCCTCCTGCCCGCACACCTCAATCCAATGGCTGGATCAACATGGGTAGGATTCTCTAGATATGCAAATCAATGCTTTTATGCATTTAAATGAAAGGCTTGGAGAGCTCCAACTGTGCTCCCTCTGAGGTAAGCACAGCAAGAGAATTAGAGCAATTGAGACTTGTACATACAGCTGATGCACACCAAACTGGTGAAAGTTTGTTGTTCAGGGAAGCGACTGGTTCTTTTAGCACAAAGTTCTAGTTCTCATCTGGCCAGCTGGTCACTTGGTTAGGCCTTGTTATATAACACAAATCCACTGTTGCATCCTGATGTAAACAAACACCAGAACCAGGGTGGCATGATATTATTTTTTTATAAATACTTTATAATCAGTAGGAGAATGGATAGAATTTGTTAGAATGACTTGCATAACTTGTCAACATTGTCAGTCTGTATGTAGATATGCTAGCATTTTGATATTATGTCCAGAATTAAATAATATGTTTATAAGCAGTTAATAAATAGTTTGCACTGTACTTATGCACAGTGCTTTTGTTAAACACTTCTCATATGGCTTTGTAGTGATCTTTAAAGCAAAGAGAGTTTGATTTCAAATGTAAGCAATGAAACATTTATAGTTGTGAAACGTCTAAGTCTGGGGCTGTAATAGGGAAAAATTCCTGTTCAGCAGTGCAAACTCGCTGTTTTCACTTGCCTAATAAACATGTGTGGCTGTAAGTGAAAGTCACGAGACCGGCAGGCTCTGAGCCAAGTCATGTGATGTCCTTCATATTGTGGTTGGGTTTGAGGTAATGAGGGGTTTTAAACTTGTCTATGTCTAATGCAAACCAAATAGCAGGGATTGAAGTATGCACTAACAAACTATTCCAGATCTTTGTTTGAATTACAGAATAATTCCTGTCGTTTTTGTAATATCTCTTCAACTCACCCCTGGATTTCAGGCAACATGCCATCTCCCAGTGCCCCTCTGAAGCGAGTGCTAGTCTACACTGGCTGCTTCAGCCGAGTGGGCACTATAAAGGACATTCACGATTACCTGTCACAGAGACTCCGGATTAAAGAGGAGGATATGAGACTCTGGCTCTACATCAATGAGGTGAAGAGGCTGTAAAATAAATACACACACCCATGACCACAAACACACATGCAGTCCCTCTGGTACACAGAACACTATCAAAGGTAGTCTTATTCCCATTCTCAAATTTTATTTTGGTTCTGTTCACACTCCTGGATTCACATTTTCAAAGTGAAAATATTTTTCACTCATCTTTAGGGACAGAAATGTAAAGGGCAAGCATGTTTTTGTTTTATCTTTTGTGCTCAAAATTCTAAATAAATAGCAAGTAAATCGCAGTATCACACTTTATGTAATACATGTCATTTTCTGGTGAAATGTGTGTTTCATTAAATCCTTCAGTATTATGTTGTGAATTATGTTTCATAACTCTGAATGTCATTGGAGTTGCTAGATTTAACACGGCTAGATTCCGTGTTAGTTTAACTTAAAGCATTCTAGTCTAAGATGAGTTCAAAAGTCTTCATACTAGAAGTGGTAAGTACGGGTAGATTTGTTTCACATTATAATAAATTAAGATTTTTTGTATAAATCATGGCACATTTGCACATTAGAGACCGTGAAAAGGCAGTCTATAAGTATATAACATATATTTATACTGAATAACACATTTTATTTTAATTATTTAAATTATATTGCAAATCAATAGCATAAACTGATTTACAGAGAGACCAAAATGTTCTAAACCATAAATTATTAGCTGTTTGATCATTACATACCAATTATTTTTATGTTTTATGTGACAGAATTATTTGACACTTCTTGACGATGAGGATCATTCCCTGGAAGCCCTAAAGATCCCTGATCAACAGTACATGGTTATTGAAGGTGCCTTTCTCTATTCAAGAATTTTCACTATTGTGTATGTTGTACTGAAGTTGATTTACTACTCTTACTGTCTTTATTTTTTTTATTAATTTCTGTCTCCGTTTGTATAGTGCGCAACAAGGACATGAGTTGGCCAGAAGAGATGTCATTCTTGGCCAACAGCAGCAGAATGAATAGACATAAAGGTGCATTTTAATTGAAGTGGTGATATAAAATAGATTTCAGATATAAATGTTTGAGTTATTATTTAAATTAGCTAATTTTATTGTCCTGTCTACAGTACCCACTGAGAAAGGAGCCACAGGACTCAGTAACCTCGGCAATACCTGCTTCATGAACTCCAGCATTCAGTGTGTTAGCAATACCAAACCGCTCACTGACTACTTCACGTCAGGGTTCCACCTTTATGAACTCAACAGGTGTGTTTGTGTATGTTTGAGTGTGTTTGGCTGTGCTAACCCTTTCTGATCTCTGTAGGTGACTTAATTCAAATGATAATATTTTGAATAATATACTTCTCAAGACAGAAGAATGTTTTTAGAACTGGATCCAAGATTTACAAAAGAATTTGAATGGATCTGGGTTGGTGTTTAGAGGCACTTTATGACATACCTAAGTTTTTGCTAATCAAAACTACACCACCCTGAAAATAATTGCCACCATCCTAACACTAGCTTGGTTACTCAACAAAACATGAATCTACATTTAAATTTTCTACTCACCCTAAATTAGTCGGTCAGCCAAGACATGTCTGAGGTCTAAATACTGCTTATTTAGCTTAGATGGTCAATAGTCATCCCTATTTTCTTTTCCCCAAACTTTTATCATACATGTTTGTATGAGAAGGTACACATTTAATAATGTGGTTTAAGATGCACTATGACTTGGTGTGAGCAAAAACAATGATAAGCTTAATAACAAAATTTACGGATGAATTGAAAAGTTTCTCATTAGGCTGAATAAGTTTTTGCTATTTGATGATGAAAAGGAACACATTTGCGTGCTAAGGTTAGGGAGGTCAAATTAATACTTTTTACATTGCTTTGATGTGTTTTATTAATGCAGATGGCATTTATTTTTATGTATGGTTTGTAAAGATTGTCTAAAATGATTTATTGTACTTCTTGTACAATGTGTGTTTAATATTTTAACCCCTCTCCTGTAGAACTAATCCTATCGGGATGCGCGGTCACATGGCAAAATGTTATGGGGATCTGATCCAGGAACTGTGGAGTGGTACTCAAAAAAGTGTTGCTCCACTCAAACTCAGGGTAAGCCTCCAAATGACTTTCCTGATGACTAGTTTAAAATATGAACAAATTAACCTTATGTGTAAACATTGAGGAAAAAGCTGAAAAGTTAAATGATAAAATAAATGGAAAATAATTAGGGCCTGTGTATCACATGAAAGTACAAATATACTTGTGTTTTCTTGCAATAGCATTAAGAATATCTTGTTCTAAAGACCACAGTTTTTAAGTATTTCCGTTGACCCAACACTTCACTATTTTTATGTTTTGCTTCTGTTCATTTTTCAGTGGACTATAGCAAAATATGCCCCACGTTTCGATGGCTTCCAACAGCAAGACTCCCAAGAACTTCTGGCCTTTCTGTTAGATGGCCTTCATGAGGATCTGAATCGAGTCCATGACAAACCTTATGTGGAACTGAAGGACAGTAATGGCAGACCTGACTGGGAAGTTGCGTCAGAGGTTCGTGCAAATGTTTAATCTTCAACATCAGATATTTCAACATCAGATATTTCTCTGTCAAGAAGGGTGCCAGGCAATTTACAGGAAGTTGTTAAGCTGCTTACATGGAAGGTGGAAAACTAATTTTATCTTCATTCTTTGACTTCATGACCTCAGTTGTTTGTGCAAGCACTTTGATCTATTAGGCAAGTCTGGACACTGATGATATCACAGCATTGCAGTTACCAAAAATTATGTGGGAAAAATTATGGGGAAATAATATTGCAGAATATATGCAGAATATTGTTTAAGCACAACCATGGTTAGGAGCATGGCAATATGTCAGCTTCCATTAAGATACTGGGTTATTAGTATTTTCTTATGTAAATCCTGGAAAGCTGAACCTAACCTAAAATATCAATAGTGACTGCATGGTATCTCTCCTTACACAAGTGTTAATAGTGTATTAGCTCTGCAGTAGTGGTGTTTTGATGCACGTGTTTTTTGTGCCCTGTTAGGCTTGGGAGAATCATTTGAGAAGGAACCGTTCTATTGTGGTGGACCTGTTCCATGGTCAACTCAGGTCTCAGGTCAAATGTAAAACCTGTGGCCATGTCAGTGCTCGTTTTGACCCATTTAACTTCCTTTCTCTTCCCCTGCCCATGGACAACTCCATGCATCTCGAGATCATAGGTGAGTTAATGATGACACATGAAGGTCACTGCAAAAATGTTCTGTTTCTCAGGTTTTATCTTCTGTAGGTGCAAGTGTTGAACTGAACAGGTTTTCATTGTTTTTTAATAACCTTTGACAATATTTATCCTTATTTCCAAACAAAATATTGATCTTTAAAGCATAATTCTTAAGCAAATAACAAAACCTAAAAATAAGTTCTTGTTCAAAGTACAAATTTCTTGTTCACTCAGATTGTCAGTAATGATCTTTGACATAATTCTAGTAGTGTTTTACCATCCAACTGGTCTCATTGCAAGAGGAGAGTGTTGATTAGAGCAGAGTTTTTATACTTTACCTTATTAAATACATTTGATTCAGATGATCACTAATCAGTACCTTATTAAACAGAATAAGGTGCTTGTGTAAGAATTTAACAGACACTGGCATGGAACAATTATCATACTCCGAGAGGAGCAGATTTAAAATAAATTGCAGTTGTCTTTATATTTTCCAGAGCTGTATGGGTTCAGTTTGATTTGCTTTGCTAGACTGTTCTAATTTAACAGCCTGTATTGTGATATCTGTACACAGTTATAAGGCTCGATGGCTCTACACCAGTGCGGTACGGACTCAGACTTAATGTGGATGAGAAATACTCCGGCCTCAAGACTCTGCTCAGCGAACTGTGCCATCTGAAGCCAGAGCAGATCTTATTGGTTGAGATCCATTTGTCCTGCATCAAGGTGCTTATCCAGTAGAATCCTTTTTAACATGATGCTTCACTGTTTCTCTTTTGGACTCTGACTGACTATTTATCTTTTAGAAATTTCCATTAGATAATCAGAAAGTGCGGCGAGCAGTGAGTGGCTCCCTGTGTGCTTTTGAGATACCGCTGCCCACATCTCCCTCCTGCGATTCCTCTCCAAAAGAATTGGTCACTGGTGAGACTGCAAGATTTTGTAGGATTGCGATTATTCCTTAGAAGGAGAAAAGATTCTTAGCAAACGTTCATATTTACTTGAAAGGATTCAAAAGGTTTCCTTTCCTACATTTTTGTTGATCTGTTTTTCATATAATATTCTCACAATGTAAAGGGTAAGGGGAGATTTTCTTATGATAGTAATAAACTGGTACATGAGTTCCGTTTCTAAAGTATATCATATATATTATACATTTACATATTAGATATATCAGTGTTTCCTTAGAATGACCTAGGGTGTAATAATACCTGCATCTCTTTTATTTTTCTCTTCTATTTTACAGTGTATAGAGGTTGATTATTGCTTATTTTACTGACCTCTGTGAAATTCCACATTTTTATGCTTATGTTAATAGGAGACTTCCACACACTTGCAAATGGTACCAGCCCCTCAGTTTCCAACGGTACATCCCTGAGGCTTGACATAATTCCCAAGGGCATGCCAAATACGGTGGTGCCTTGTAGCACAGATGGTAGCCCTGCCAACGGGCTCCCTAATGGCCATATTATGACTCCCTCTGCTTGCCCCTTCACTGGATACATTTTTGCCATCCACCGGAAAATGGTGAGAACTGCAGCTGGTTTTTAATTTGAAAATATTTGTTACTGACAAAAAGGAAATCAATTACTAATCAAATATATCACTAATCTACACATTTAAAACAAAATTTCTACAGCATCTAAGAATTTAGGGCATTTTACATGGCCTCAGAAAACAATTGCTGTTTTTGCTTTTTTTTTTTCTAGATGCGTGCCGAGTTATACTTCCTCTCATCTCAGAAAAACAGGCCCAGTCTCTTTGGAATGCCACTGATTGTTCCCTGCACAGTGGATACACGCGGCCGGGACTTGTACAACACTGTGTGGACACAAGTGTCACGACTGGCCAGTCCTCTTCCACCTCAGGAGTCGAGCAACCATGCCCAAGACTGGTTAGTGTCCCAGCTTTGGATCAGGTTTATGTGTTCTGTAGATTTAGTCCACATCGATGTTCCATGTCAAAATAAGAACGAGTGTAAGTCCTATCAACTAGTAGTAATTTTTCTGCAAAATGGATGTTTGCATTAAGTCCATTTTTAATCAAACCTAATTGACAGTTTTCATAGCTTTGCCCAATTTCACTTGCTAGGCCTCCCTACATAACACACAGTGCTGCCTAACTGGGAGACTGAAGGCTGGCACATGCATCCTATTTGAGATTTGGAAGCGTCACCACATTATATAAAACTGCCACTAATTAAAAGTGTAATGGCTCAACACACATGGAGGAAAACACTGATTACTTATTCTGTATGTCAGCTAACACATTGCCTAACTTGCACTATGTAATTGGGGGGAGATGAAAGACTGTACTATCTTTGGAGAGAGCGATGCCATTATACTCTCTTGGACTCCCTGTCTTGGATTTCTGTCACATCGTCGGGGGGTGAAAAACGTATAAAATTTTATGTGCATATTTTACAACCGTGTAATGTATAAATGCAGTATCAGTAGCCTACAGCAGATATCATAGAGACTTATTATGTGATTTACCAGCTTAACTGGTTAAAATGAATGAACATGGCTTGAGAATACAGCTGGGTATACCATGACTGCTATTTTTCTTAACCACACTAATTTGTTCCTGTTTGTTTTTGTTGAGATGGTGTCCAAAAAATAAATAGAGCTAAAGTCAAAAGCACTGCATCACATTTTGCTTGTAGCTGGTGTGAACAAATTCAACATCACAAACATAAACATCAGGTCTCTTTTGTTATTGTTCTTTTCTCAGTGATGACAGTCTGGGCTACCAGTACCCGTTCACCCTGCGTGTTGTTCAGGGAGATGGGAACTCTTGTGCGTGGTGTCCATGGTACAGGTATGGGTGATCAAATACCTTATATGTATATATTATTTTTAGGTGAATTAAAATTAATGACCCTGTCTTTCTTGCCCTCAGGTTCTGTAGAGGTTGCACCATAGAATGTAATGATGACAGGGCTTCAGTAGGAAATGTTTGCATTGCAGTTGACTGGGACCCTACTGCCTTGCATCTTCGCTACCAGACATCCCAAGAGAGGGTAAGACCTGTAAACCAATAGGGTCATTCTGCTTTAAAAACCACTGCTACCACAAGTAGGTGGCTCCACTCACCTCCCACTGCAAAACTACAGATGCATACTTCATGCACCAAACACATCTGGTACATTACATTTGGTAGATTATATGAATTATATAACTTGAACAATCCTTTAACTGCATCTCTGCCTAGAGAGCCAATATGTAACTTGGACACTGTTGGTAAGAAAAGTGTAAAAAAGTGTAAGTTCTCTGCCCTTATGCTTGGCAGCTGGTGGAGGAGCATGTGAGTGTGGAGCTGAGTCGCCGTGCACAGGCTGAGCCCATTAGTCTGGACAGCTGCCTGAGAGCCTTTACCTCTGAGGAAGAGCTGGGTGAAAATGAACTGTACTACTGCTCCAAGTGCAAGGCACACCGTCTGGCCACCAAGAAGCTGGATATCTGGAGACTTCCGCCAGTACTGGTACTAATACTATTTCCCAATAACTTTTCACACTGTATCTCTTGAAGCTCAGCATTCATGGACTAAGATATTTCCCTGAGACTAGTAAAGTGTATTTAGCATTTCATTAGGCATGATGTGTTCTGTGATTATTTTTTCTACTGTCTGCTGCAAAACCGTTACCAGTGCCATTAACTGTGTTGTGTGATCTCTGTTACAGATTGTACATCTGAAGCGGTTCCAGTTTGTGAATGGACGCTGGATTAAATCTCAGAAAATTGTTCGCTTCCCTAGGGATACTTTTGACCCCAGTGCTTTTTTGACTCCTCGGGAGACAGACCACAGCCATCAGGCTTGGAAAGGCTGTTCGGAAGAAGAATTGTCTGAAATGGGACAGGGTTCATTCTCTGGAACAGGAGATCAATCCAACTTCAACTCCAGTAACATGAAAGGTCAGCCCTGATCCTCACTATAGGTTAATGCCATGATCTGGACAAACTGGAAAATCGAACTGATCCAGTTGTCTAAAAATGTGTTGCATTGCTAAAATCAGGGGTAGCAAGCACACTGAAGTTCAGAAAAATTTCAGAAAAAAATATGACATATCGTGTCAGAAGTCTATTTCAGATGATTAACAACTCGGTGTAGTTTGAGACATGTGTGTGATTAATTCAGAATGCTAAGCAAGAAGATACAAGCTTAAGTTACTTGCCAGCTACCTGTGAGTTCCATTGCAAAAGTTGAAACACCTAAAAAAGCAAACTTGGGACACTAAATGTATTTTGGCTTGTCAACTACATTTAGGATAAGGAGGAAATAGTGTACATTAGATTTTGGACAGACCATTACATTGTTAACTCTTGTAACTTAGCAATTGTTTAAAAGTGTGTGTGTATGTGTGTGTGTGCGCGCGCGTGTGTTTGTGTACTACACAGATTCACCAGGCTCTGTGAGGTTGTTGTCTCCATCCCTTAGCAGAAGCAGCAGCCCTAAAGGTGGTGGCCAAAAGCCGGGACAGAAACAAGGGCCACGGTTGGACTCCAGACTGCAGCTGTCCATTAGTAAAGAAAGCCTGGACAGTGGCAGAGAGAGCCCTCTAGAGCTGGAGCCATGCAACACTAAACCTGAAGCCCAAAGTGAAGCTGAAACTACAGGCGTAGACTCGGCAATGGGTGAGGACACAGGCAGAGACTGTGACAACGCCACTTCTGTTTCAGAACTGGAGAGCAATGGCTGCACTGAAGACAGCATGGACCTGGAGGCTACACAGGACCAAGGAGACAGGATTTGCCTGGAGCCTGTCTACGACCTGTATGCAATATCAGTGAGCATCTTTTTATTCATTTGTAGCTCAACCCGTTGTACTTTTGCTATGCAGATTTTTCCATTCTCTAAAAAAATGTGGATAAGGGCCTACAGCCTTTGAAATGCTTTTCATGCACATTGTGCCTGTTTTCAGACCTCGTGTAAATAGTGCTTCTATTTTTGCAGTGTCACTCAGGGATACTTGGAGGAGGCCATTATGTCACATATGCCAAAAATCCAAATGAGAAATGGTACTGTTACAATGACAGCAGCTGCAAGGTAAGATCCCCGGCCTGCAGGCATTGATTAATGGTAACATAATTTTTCACTTGCATGTAATTCACAATGTGTTTGTGTGTTTAATGAGTATAGGAGGTGAATCCAGAAGAGATAGACACAGATTCGGCATACATCCTCTTCTACGAGCAGCAGGGAGTGGATTGCTCTCTGTTCATGCCAAAGACTGATGGGAAAAAGATGGCTGACACCAGCAGCATGGATGAGGATTTTGAAACTGACTACAAGAAGTACTGTGTTCTTCAGTGATGTCCGAGCTCTTGTCAGTATCTGAGAAGTGAACACTCGAAAGATAAAGTCTCTCAGATTGAGAGGAGCTCCCCCCAGTCCTTTATTTTCTTTCAAATTTTAGCCTAACTATGGTACTGTCCAGTAATTTCAGGCCTGCAATGTCTGACAATTCAAAAAGATCATCTGTTCTACAGACAGTCTTGTTTGTCTTTCCCATTTAAGGTTTTTTTTTTTATCTAATCATGTTGACCTGTTTGCGATTTTATGTACAGAATAAATTAGTAAGTGCCGGTCACATACTGTATGAACCGTTTGTGACAAGAGGTAGTCATTAACTTCAGTGTGATATAGACAAAATGCGGTTGGTACTAGCCTATTTATTGTTTAGAATCTTTTAAATACTTTTTTTGTCATTGATTGTGCGAATATGATTTTTTTTTCACTGCTATTGTGATGAAGGGTTTTTTGTTATGTTTCTTTAAAGTATTTTATATTTGTGTTAAGATGCTAAAAATACTGGATGCACTTTTTCTGCTTTAAGTTGCTGTCCTTTTATGGTCCCGTTCTGCGATGTTGCACATTTGTGGCTAAACGTTTTATCTACATGTTGAATGTCATTCCACGCTTGTTTACAGTGTGTCATTTTAGCATATGACATCATCATTATGCTTTTTTTTCTGTGATTCAAGCAGTTTTCTCTGTGCCAACAAGTCCTGTAGTACAGTTTGTGCCATTGTACTGTCATCATCGTATTTGCTCAGGAGACCAGAATTGTAAGTTGCATCAGCATGTCACAGAGGAAATGTCTGAGCATTTTATTTATTTGTAGTTGCAAAAAGGGGAAAAAATAATTATTATGTAAAGGGTTAGACTCTCTTCCACTTATCAGCTATCAATGGCAAAATATGAAGCATTTTACAGCGTTGACCTGTACTTTTGTGCTGTAATATTACTGTCAATTATTCTCGATGCCCAGAGAAGTCCGTCAGAGATCAGCCAGTTAAGCCAGTACAATTAGTATTGTTTTGAACTTGTTACATTGTGCCACTATATGACATATTTAACATGAAGGAGTTGGATTAGTCAATCTTGTCTAAATAGTATTAAATATTACCCAACTGTGCAACCCCAACTCTGTCATAGTGTCTCTAATTGTCTCTTGCATTATATTGAGTGCAAATCAGGACTTGGCTAGTAATACCATTCAGTAAGCAGCGTGTGTTCCTGGTCTGTACCAGTTCATATGTTTACTTGTTTGACTGCAAGCCAAATGCAACAGTAATCTCGATAAGGCCTCTTCTGTTATGTTAATAATCTACTGAAATGCTCTTCTTTTATATTAACCGTAACTGTTTTTGTTCGCATTAAACTGTTCAATGTAATATATTCTTTAAGTATTATTCAAATCTAACGATTTGCACTGACTTCTTTAAAGACAAAGACTGTACAGAGCATTTTTTTTTTAATATGTGTACTGGAAAATGAACAATTAAAACGTCCTGAGCATGAAGCGAAGCTTTGTTAATAAACAGCATGTAGTATTAATGTGAATTTATAGGTTTCAGTACAACTTTGGACTGGTGGACCTTTATGTTGGGTGAAGTCTGCAAGTAACTTTTCAAAGTGTAAAGAACCTCCACAAAGTGTTAATGATTTTGTACCAAAGAAAGGTTTTATATAGGAATGCGCCTGAGCCGGGAACATATTTTTAGGAGAGCTGAAATGTCTGTGGCCCCTTATCTTTCGGGGTTGAAGCGTCTGAAGGCTTCTGATGGTATCAAAACAATGAAAACAGCATGTGGTTTTTGCAAGCTGAAGCCACAAAGGGCATCTTATGAGTTTTCGCACATCTGTTCCAGCAACACGTTGACTTCACTCTACATGTTACCTCTTTGCACTTGACCACTGCTAATAAGAAAGATGGAAAAAAAAATTCTAAGTTGTGGTTATCAAGATACAGGAAAAGGAGCTGATCTCATTTGCAGACATTTAAAAGTGTAAAGCTTGTATTCAACCTTTTCAGAGTAAGAAAACTTTATGAAACAAACTGATTTAGGGAAACTCAAAGCAATCTGCCCTACTTGCTTCAAGTTACTGTATTTGTCATTTTCTGTTCATGTGAATTATATGCACTCTAAAAACTACTTTAACATGATCGTGAATAACTGAATTGTTGGGCTTCAGATCTATCATCTGGGATATTGTCTTAGTGATATGAAAGGTAGTTTTTTTTTTTTAAACAGGAAACCACAAACAAAGTGGGCTTAAAGCTTCTATGGCCTTTATAAGGTCTGAAGGTAGAACTTTACAGAGAAAGCTCAAAAGGAAATGACAACTTCGCTTCCTTCAGTGGAACTTCTGTCTCTGAGAAATTTCACACAATATGATGAACTCGACAGAAGATTAGAGTCTATCAGCGTCTTAGCAAGTAAGTCTGCTTTTTCTTTTAATATTAAAAACAGGGCCTCTTACTGATAAGGGATTCAGAAAAATATACAACACTACTTGTAGGTTGTGTTTAACTTTTAATATTCTATTCAATGTTTATAATGTTTCTACAGATGGCACCTTGTACTATTAGACTGCTTCTTCATGTGTATATTCCAATTAACAAAGTATTTTAAAAAGGTAATTTAACTATTTAAACCATTAAATCTAACTACTTCTAAAAGATTAGTTGACTAAATATTTAGAGTGATTTGTTTGTACACTGAAGGAATAATATGTATGACCTTAATTTTGCAGCAAATTTACATTAAACTACTATGAACTATTGTAATACTTAGTTGTCATATATTGGTGTTCAAACTTTTTCAGTTTTGGAGGCACTTCGTGTATGTTAAGTATCATTTTGCCTCCCACTTAGCCCACAACCATAATCTTGTTGAAGTTGTAGCTAGGCTATTGCTGTCTTTCCCACAAAAAGCTCTGTTCCATGACATTATCGATACCTTCATCAGTGGACACTAAATGACTGGTTGGGTCATATATTCAATTTATGTTTTCTTTTTTTTTAACATGTGTGCAATGTTTTATTTATCTGTTACATTTGTTCCACCGTTTTTAAGATTATAAAAAGATTATAAAATAAACAAGCAGAAAAAAGTGTGAATCTATACTGAATCTAAATCAAAATGTACATGTAATTCATAGAAAGTAACATGTATGTACAAATAATTACATAACTATTCTAATTTATAATTATAACATCAGTTAAGTGTAAATAATATAGCAAAATCATAAGAAAGACATTACACTTCTAAGGGTTTTAATAACGTTCTCTGCTGACATACTGAAAGTTACTATTGCTACAAATTCATGATGCACAGGAGTAGCTGACGTGCGCTTAACTAAGCTGCTAATTTAAATCTATTTTAAAGTAGGTTGTGATTAACTTTGTCTAAATTTTTTAGATGAGCAAAGCAGATTTAACAAACAATTTTAAAAAATTGCGAAAGATTAAGTAAGATACACCCAAAATGTTCCATGCACTCATTGCCACCCAATTGGAAAGCCCCAGCCCCCAATTTTAAAAGTCACTCATCTTATAAACATTTGGTTAATGTTAGATGTTTAATGAAGGCAATTTTTGTATGAGGGGATCATATTTTTTGTTTTGGATTTAAAGACATAAGATTATAATTGTCCTGACTGATAACAGTCTTACTTAATTTTTCATGCAGGTAAAGTTTCCTTTTTCTTTTCTTATTTTGTCTTCATTGTTTTAGGTCTGTATCCAAAGGAAGAGGCTGCCAGACATCAGTTTCAGCAGCACAAACCGACTGTAAAAATTCAATAAAAAACAAAGGCAATTCGAGTGAGAAAGCCAGTAAGGAATTTTGCATTGTCATTGTGTTGAAGCTAAAAATAATAAGAAATTACATAGGTTCATTAATTCAATTCAATTCAATTCAATTTTATTTCTATAGCGCTTTTTACAACAAGGTTGTCACAAAGCAGCTTTACAGA
>JBBKCR010000034.1:4682842-4701524 GCA_037577295.1 Ladigesia roloffi | reverse complement strand
AAATAGTGTCAAACACCAGCAAATGACCAGAAAAACATTTTACTTGAATTGGTAATTCAACTGATATGAAAGGCTAATGTGTTAACTTTTACCCCACACTAGGTTACGCACAGCAGTCAGCTGTTGTACAGTGATGTTACTATGTTGGTTACTGGTGTTAGAGTAATTGCTTTGCAGGTGCAGTTTCCAGGCCCCAGATTAAGTTTAGGCTTAGAATAGAAGGCAAACAAAAAAATCTCATGAAACAAGTGCTTAAGTTCTAAGGGAGTATAAGACCTGGGTTTTGGCCAAAGATTTTAGGTCAGACATACTAGGCTATCGATTGATACTACAGTAAAGTCACCCAGTCTTTAGCAAGTGCATAATTAGTTTTTTTTTGTATACATTTGACTTTTCACCAAATTGATTGGCAACCAGTTACTTTATTTTATTTGTGCATACTGCTATAGCTACACAATGATTCTGCAATACTGTTTGTTTTCCAACCAGTGCAGCAACATGGCAGGAGAGACATCTGAGTAAGTGGCGGTAGAAAACAGCCCCGGAATATAACAACTAGGGCTGGGAATTTAATGTGTTAATTAGATTAATCAATCACAGAAAAAAATAATGTGTTAATCTTTTTAACGACCATAGTGTCTGTGAGAGAGAGCTGGGAGACGTAGTTTATCAAGCTGTTATATACTGTAACCTAATTCCTAGGTTTTGTTCAGTCCTAGGTTTGGTTCATTGAAGCCTAAGTTATATGCTTGTATTCAATAATAAATGGTAAAAAAAACTGCTTCTTAAATGTGATTAATTCAATTAATTAATTGCCACACCATGTAATTAATTAGATTAAAATTTTTAATCGCTTGACAGCACTAATAACAACCAATTGATTACATTTTCCGTTCGCATGTTTGGCGGAGACCTGCCAGGATCATCTCTAGTCCTGATCCTACTGATTGTATTGGGACATTCCTAAAGGCTATTTTATGTGACCATTAATTACATTAGTACTGAGGTGTTATATGTTTATTACTTTAGCTATAAACAGTTTTTCTTTTCAGCAGCAAATCTATAAATCTATGTATAGATCAAAATACTTGCATTTGTCAATGTCTGTCACTCCATTATGTGTGTTTTTGTGTGTGTGTGTGTATTCAAAGTGTACGACTGTTTACTTGTTAGGGCTGTAACGGTATACAATACAAAACCGAAATCGCGACACTCATGTACACAATCCTGTGTCGCGGTGTGAGGAGGGTGAATCGTGACACACACTAACCCCTTCCAACCCTTTCCCGTATACAGTTCCCGCTAAGAAACATACGTTTTTCGCCGTAATAGGAGGATTGCCACGTCAATTTCTTTTCTTTAACCAATAGCTGAGGGTCTAAGCGTTTCAAAGAGCCCTCCCACAAGAAGTTTACTAACATACGGAGCACGGATGGACCCATTGCTTTCTGAACTGATTCGCTGTGAGTAAGTTATGACATTGGGCTTAAAGTTGTCTATAAGCTGGCTGGGTTGTGATAAAACTGCACTGGAGTCTCTGTGTAATTGATTTTATTTTGTTTTGAGCAGTGGCGGAGCCAGAGGGGGGTCCGGGGTGCCACTGCACACCCCTGACATCCGATTGGCCACCCCAAAATTTTATTTGCTACCGGCGGTTCCTGATGCTGTTGACTTTCAGACTGTTTCTATTGTTTTTTTTTTGAATAGTTTTAAGTCTGGGCATTACAGTAAGCATTTCACGACATGTTGTACTGTGTATGACTCTGTATGTGACAAATAAAACCTGAATCGGAATTTGGCCAGAGCTCCGCTCCGGTGGTCTCTCTAACGCCATGGGTCCTGGTCTCCGGTGGTCCGCCTGCGCGCCCTGGCCCAAACAGTGTCTGCAGTGTGTGTGTGTGCGTGTGTGAGAGAGGATGAGCAGTGTCGACCTTCCTGCTGTGGTGTGTGTGTGTATGGGCAGGATCCCTCAAGATGGATGAATTCGTGAAATGTTTGGCCAGTTCTCATCAGAACTGCATACTGTTGTTTTAAACAGACCTGGGATCAGTTAGTAACTGTGTTCTTATTTTTCGTTCCAAACCTGGGTCTGTTTGATGTCTGCTGGGTCTAAATGCAGTATTTTTTGTTAGGTTGGTTTTTTTTGTGGCTCCGGGCAGCTGGGCTGAGCGTTTCTTTTGTTTGAACGGAGCAGTGAACCAAGAGAGACGAGTCGACTCCTCCAATTCAACTTCTCGACTCTCAGTATGAACGGAAAGGAAGCGGTACTTAAGCCAATATCGATGTATAATTTTATGGTAAAAATTCTCCACCACAAAAGAATCGCGATACGACCTGAATCTTGAGTCAAAAATCGCAAATTGTGGATTCAGTGTATCGTTACAGCTCTATTACTTATATCTCCATGTTTAGTGATATCTTATATTTTTATGCATATGCTTATTGTGTACTAATTAAGGTTTATCATATATTATCTCTTAGTCATATGCAATCAAAACCAGATTGCATTAGTTGTAGGCTGTGCCTCTAAGAATCTGCCTCTATATTACAGGCTGCAAATAATGCAGGACTGCTGGAAGGAGTACTACTCCCTGCGGCCGTCTTTTAAGGACATTGTGAGAGTGCTGGAAAACATTCTAGAAAATGACCGTGTAAGTGTCCTTCATATAGTAATACTGAAAATGGGTCTGATTTATTCAAATGTGTTTCCAGCATACTGTGCTTAAGTCATTGCTTAATGTTATGTGCTGTGTATGACTATGCCTAAAGTCATACCTACAATATTTTTCTGTTTATTTTCTAGGACTATGTGGACATGAAGGACTGCAGACATCAGAGTGTTTTAGAGAAGCCTGAAACCTCTGAATAACTGACAGAGATCAATGTTAGTTCTGCTTCTTTGTCAGCCTGATGGGAGAATGGAGAAATTCTAGGACGAACAAGAGTGATAAATTAAGATAAACCTTTATTTGTCCCACAACTGGGAACTGCTGAAGATATATGATTACTGGAGTTTTTTTGATCCTATAATGCTTTTTCTATGAGAGGTTGTAATGTGTGTAAACTGTTTTTGGACATTTAAAATGTGTATGGTCAAAACATGACATCCCATCACTATCATGTTCATGGGTTGGTGCTTCACTTTTTATTTAGATATCTTAGATAATTTGCGCTCCGCTTTTGTCTATGATCTGTAACTGTCTGGCTACTGTTGAGGACTGGTGGACTTTAAGTAGCATTTTAAGTCATTGTCACAGATAAACCCACATGGAAATACACTATATGGCCAAAAGTTTTGGGACAAACCTGTTTTTCATGTGAAGGGAAGCCACTCTTCAACAGAGTGAAAATGAGGAGGAGGTTCTTCGTTCTGCCCCCCCCCCTCCCCGATCCTCTTTGATTGACTTACATACTGCACTTTAATAACTTAATATTTCGTAGCTTTATATTTCATTTTCAATATACGTAGATTAACATTTTATTACATAGTTTACTCAAATATATTATTTAAATTGTATTGAAATGTATTATTAAAAATCAGTTTTAAAATCACTCTTAATTTCTCTTTTGAATGGGCATCACGCAGCAACAAGCATCTCACTTAATGCCCTACTGTGTATGATTGTTTATGTGACAAATAAAATTAAATAGTTTTGAATTTATATGACATGCTTTTATATAAAAAGTGACTCACATTATGAGGGAACATTCACATTTCAGGACAGTGTAAGAATCAGAGGACAATACTAAGTGCTAAAATCTTTATGTAGGAGCAGTGAAACAAGATTTGGAGAAGAGATGCTCTAAAGAATCTTTAGGAGGTTTTTGAAGAGGGATTCTTCTGCTTTTGTCGATTCAAGTGGCTGATTCCAGCAGAGGAAAACCACAAAAGAGACCAGTCTGGATGGCAGAGGCAGACGATGTTCCTAAGAGGAGTGGAGGGTGCGAGTAGGAAAATAAGGCTGAATGACGGGATTGAGGTCACTGGGTGCAGACCCAGATGTCACTCTGTAGGCATGAATTAGTGACTTGAACCTAAATTTGGCAGCCATGGGTAGCCAGTGTAGGTCAAGCAGCAGTGGGGTAGGAAGACCAGCTTAGCTGCTGCGTTCTAAACCAGCTGTGAGTGTCTTAGCATGCAAGCTGGAAGACGCACCGGGTGGGCATTGCAGTAATTTAGGCGATATATATCGATGGCCTGTACCAGGAGTACCTGATTTGACCTGATTTGACTCATGTTATATAAGGCGAAGCAACATGACTGAGAAGCAGATGCAGTGGGGTCATCAATCACAATACAGAGGTTTCTCACCAGCATGCAATTGGTGAGGGCTGAAGAGAACATGTTTACATTGATATTTTGGTGGCTAGAAGGTTTTGATTTGTTCTATTCTTTTTGTGCATACTAGGAGGTTTACATTTAAAATAAATTGAAAAAGAGACAAAATTGCACAATGTACACTGATTTACAAGCTGCATTATATAATAAATTGATTTCAAACAACAAACTTTTTGGTATATATATATACAACCTCATTGTGGCAGCTGTGGGCCTGGTGGTGCGGGAGTTGCTCCTGTGATCAGAAGACTGAGTTTGAATCCAAGGTATGTTAGTAGCACCACTGAGCTGCCCTTGAGCATGGTACCTTCCCCACACACTGCTCCCTGGGTGTTGCATTGCTAGATGACTGCTGATTCACTTGGTGAATGGGTTAAATACAGAGTAAGAATTTCACACATTTGACGCATTATTATAAGGATCCATTTTAGTTTGATTCACATTTTATATATATTATATCTTATTTACACTTAATTTAAACTTAGTTATTACACCTATTCTACTTTTAAATTCTCCATTTAATATTTATGGTTGGGCATGACACAGCAATAGGCATCTCACGGTGTTGTACTATTTATGATTGTGTATGTGGCAAGTAAAATTTTGAATTAGATATTAAAGCAATTCTTTTTTGTAATTGTTCATTTGCATCACCACAGTACACAGTGTGAAGACACATACTTTCTCTGCATTTAAACCATTCACCAAGTGGAGCAGTCTGCAGTCAGGGATGCAGCACCCAGGTGCAGTGTGTGGGTATGGCTTGATGATGCCTCAGTGGTGCCAATGGTAGTCCTGGGATACAAACCTACGACCTTCTGATCGCAGGACCAATTAACTAGCTGCAAAATTGGAGAACATCCGTAAAATAAGCTTAAAACGAGTGGCATATTGTACACATGGCATATTAAACAATGGTTTAAAGGTTGTGTGACAAATCGATTTAAAGCTGCAAACCTCTGCACACAACCTCATTAAAGGGCCCCTCTGGAGGCTGACGTTGGTTGGACGTGGGCGTTGTGACGCAGGCAGAGGCTAACGGTGCTAGCTCGGTTAGCTTAGCTAATGCAGTCCTAGGAATACAGCATAGGGGGCGAGCAGAGGAGGAGGGGGATTTTTTATCCGTTTACTTGCTTTTATGCACTAATTTGTTGGGTATTAATGAAGGACCTTTTATGAAAAGGTGAGTTGAAATGTTCCTTCAATGTTAAAACGATAAACGTTGAGCTTCGTTTGTTTTGGTCGTGAACTGAGGCGAGACTGGGTCTGGGTGTGTTTATGGGGGAGATCATGGAGGATGATTCTAGCGTTGCATAGTAAAATACCTCGAAACGCGTTATTTACTCAATGTTTAACGTTATAGGACTCGTTATTTTGTTCACTATAATACTTTCTCATCCATGTAGCGGATGTATGGTGGTCAGTAGAAGGCTGTCGGATGGCTAGTTTAGCCTCTAGCTCGACCCACTGAGCGAAATACGTTGCTAGGGCCCACATTAGCCTTGTAGCAAAACAGCTATCATTACAGAGCCATAGCTGATACACTGACATTAGAAAATGGAGCGTGTTGTTTCAGTAATAATATAGGTAATAATCGATATGGGTATAAGACCGCTCCGGTATATGGATAATTTTTAAGTCCTATGTGTTCAGTACTGAGAAGAAGAATGTCACGATCATGGAAAAAAGTATTGGGACACACCTCTTAATTCATTCTTTGGGCTAGGCCCTTTACGTCCAGTGAAGGGCAGTCATAATGCTTCAGCATGCCAAGACAATTTAGACAACTTTATGGACACAGTTTGGGGAAGGTCCCTTTTTATTCCAGCAAGGTTGTACCTCAGTGGACAAAGCAAGGTCCATAAAGACAGAGTTTAATGAGTTCGGTGTGGAAGAACTAACCTCTACCCCATCCAACACCTTTGGGATAGCCTGGATCAGAACTGCAGTCATTCTCGTCATCAGTGATTGACCTCATAAATAAAATGAATTAAAGGGCACAAATTCCCTCAGAATCTTCAAAATCTTGTGGAAATCCTTCTTTGAATATTCTAATCTGTTAGATTCACATTAAAATGAGCCAGTCTTTGCACTGTCACAACACTGAAACCCCAAACCTGAACAAAGCAATAATTTGTGGAATTCGTTCTATTTGTAGACAGCAACCACATCCATGAATATACCTAAACACCTGTTCCTTTTTTGTCTAAAAGAGCTTGTTAACCAGAGCTTCACCCTTTGGGAATTTACATTTACTTAATATTGACTACCAATTAGTCCTTGATATTTTATTCATTTGTTCAGTTATTACTTAAAACTGAATTACTAAATGACTGAAAAACTAAATAAGTTTAGTTATTGAGTTAGCACTTAGATTGTGTATTTTTATCACTATTTTTGTGTTTAGTTTTCTACATAATATTTGTGAAAACACCCGCAGTTTGCTGTATATCACAACTCTCATTTTTAAGCATTGGCACTTTATTTTAGATCAAATGAATCTCCACAAAAAAAGAAATGTCATGTAAAAAAATTTCAATGCTGATAGTTGCTGGTGCACTTCAGTTCTGTGTTACACTGTACTTCAACTGGTACTACTACTCAGGATGTGTTTTTGGAACTGGATTTAATTTTTTTTCTCTTAAATAACATTATTTAAGTTTAGGTAACTCCACACACAGGGTCATCGCACAGTATACTAAGATTTTTTGTTTTCCATTCTAAAGAGATGCCTCAATCTATCTGGAGAAAACTGAGTGGATTGTATGACATTCATTTAAAAGCAGATTTTAAAATGCCTTACAACTGCAAAATCTAATACTAGATTCACACTAAAAGGAGCATCTCCTTACACTGTCATAACACTGATACCGCAAACCTAAACAAAGTTTAGTAATTTGTTCTATGTGAAGACAGCGACCACATCTATGAATATACCTAAAGGCCAGCTTTTCCTTATATTTAATCTACCAGATATTAGTCATTGATGTTTTAGTAATTAATCAGTCTTTTTTTAAATTTTCATTACAGTTGTTGTGTTTACATTTCTTTGTAATATTTGTGACAATGCCTACAGTTTGTTGTCTCTCAAAACACTCACATTTAATCTTCAGCACTTTAGTTTAGACTGAAATAATTCCAGAAATAAAGGAAAGCACCTACAAGTCTGTGCCGGATGTCCTGAAGTTACTTACTCTGTACTGGCACTGCTACATGGTTTGTGTTCTTAAACCAGTGTTCAATCATTTCACTTAAGTAACAATATTTTTTACTTTATTGTGGGTTTAGGTGATTTCACACAGAGAGTGCCCACAAAAAGTACTGGGCCATATTTTGATTTTTTATTGCTGTCATGAAAGTGAAAAAATATGTTGTTTCTAAAAGTTTGTCCACTTTTTTCCTGACAGCCTTTTCCAGAGGCTTCCTTCTCTCTGCCATGTCTTTGGAGAACTCTTCAGACCTGGCCAACGAGAACACCTGTTTGCCCCCCTTGCTGAACCTCGATCTGCGCTGTCCCCACAGTGCCCTCCTAGACGCAGAGCTCGGCAAAGCTAAAGGCTCGTGCACTTCCTCTCCTAAGAGCCGTCGTATCTACGCAAACACAACTCCGTCCCAGCTCCTCAACGGAATCATGGGTGGACTGGATGATGACGCTTCCCTTCAACACCGCGAGGAAGAGCGAGCCAGGAACCAAGAGAATGAGCAGGGTCACGCTGTATCTGGGAGCAATGCCAAATGGATGAAGGAAGGCCAAAACCAGCTGCGCAAAGTAGCAGAGAAGCAGCAGGATCTGAACAGAAACCCAGACCAGAACCTTAACCTGGTGGAAAATGAGAATGAAAGCCCTGATATGAACCCGAACCAGAATTCCATGCTTGGGGTGCAAGGCAGTGATGTGGAGAATAATAAGACCCTGGAGGTTTTATGCTCTGACTTAGATGTTAGGAACACCACCAAGGAGCCTATTCTGATTGATACCTCTGAGGCCCCCAAAGGCAAGGTAGAAGACAGTGAGGAGAAGGAGGAGGAAGAGGAGGAGGAGGAGGAGAGCCTCCCTCTTGGGGGTGGAGAGAAGGACACAGACACATCTGAGACACAGAGCATCAGTGAGTCGAGGAAAGGCGGCGAAGGCATAGGCAGGAATGCATGCTTTCTGTTCAGCAAGAATGGAGCCAGTGATGAGGACTCCAGCTGTATGTCTCTGTCTCAGGGGAGCACTGCCAACAGCACCCCTGATGGGGATCCAGGTAAACAGAATGTTATACACAACTTTGTACTACATTTATTGTTGTATTAATGTTTTCTCATATCATCTGGTAATTATGGCAAAACGGATTGCACCAACAGCTGTAGTACACAAATCCAATCTGTAATCACTTCTTTTGTAGTGTTAATCACTCTCAGGCTTTCCAGATTGGTTTAAGGATCTAAATAATGACAGTAGTTGGTCAGTAAAATAAGTTTTTAACACATCACTACAATGTTTTTCAAGGCACCATTGTAGTGATGTATAGTGTGATATAGCATTGCAGTATTATATCATGGTTTCTTGTCTATTATATGGTTCCTTGGAATGCAGGAGTAGTTCATTGAATTGAAAGTACCATTGTAATTGTCAGAGGTCGGATGTTTTTTAATAATGGCCCCTCATACGTATTGGGAAGTTGTTTTGTGTTTCTGATTCATATCTTTTGTATAATTCTGCAAGTAGTCTGTTCATTTATTGTAACAGAAATTCACAGTTATTTGCTTGATACATGTGCAATAAAATGACAAAAGACTCTGTCACTAGTTATGAAGAGTACAAGACCTTTGAGAGCTGTTGGTGGCCCAGTTTTCAGAAAAGACTTACTTGCTACTCAACCTCTAAACTTTAAAGTCCTGTTGAAGCCACAAAATGTCATTACCATTGTCAATGATGCCTGTTGTGTGACGATGCTGTAACCTGTTTAACAAATAAGCATCTAATTAACAGGAAAATGTAATTAATAAAATTTTGTGCTGTCACTATATTATACATTGCCTTATGTGCCCAAAGGCAAGTTGTTTGTTGAAAATGTGGCCTATGTTTCTAATGACTGTTTTTTTCCTTTCCACCATCTGGTACGCATATTAGAGTCATACTGGGATCGCAGCGCATTTGAGACCGACACAGACCTGCCGGCTGGTTGGATGCGGGTGCGGGACACCTCAGGGACCTACTACTGGCATATTCCCACAGGCACCACTCAGTGGGAGCCACCATCTCCCCTGGAGGAGGGGGCAGCTCCAGAGAGACCATCCAGCACCTCGCCTGCTGTTACCCCATCTGAGGAGCCACAGGTACAAGCTTTACCTAAACCTCTTTTCCGAATATTTAATACATTTTACATCATATATTTGGTAGACCATGAAGCTTGTTAATCTGTTGGCTTTCAAGATGTAATGAAAAAGCTGGAGCAAAGTATGCATTTTTCTGTATTAGTTGCATGTTTATCAAGCACAATTCATTTTTTTCTTTAGATTATGTGGAATGGTGTTTCCCGTCATAATCGATTTAATGATGATCTGTGGAAGGTAAGTCAGCTGATCTATAATTTCATTTTACACATATTTATAATGCTGTTTTCAGTTTTGTCATTTTGCTGGATAATAATGTTGCCATTAATGTCATTTAGGAGGAAGATGTAACTTCTGATCAGAGTCTCAAGGAGTTTGAGGGGGCTACTCTACGCTATGCCTCCATAAACCTCAGGTGTGCCTCATTGGATATAAGCATTCAGGGATATTAATGACTTTTAGTATTCAGGGATAAAATGTACTTTTACTGCCAAGTGGTAAACACCAATGCTGCATAATTATCTAATGCTTTGAACATTCTCATTTTAAGATTTTGTGTCCCTGTTTTTGTTCAGCTGTTGCCAGTCAGAAGTAGAAGATAAACAGAATTCTTACAGCACTGATGTGGAGGCCAAGGTATAAACGTATTGCCTTTTTTGCAACTACTTAATAAGTATTTGTAAGTTTGCATAATACTAATATGATAGAAGAAGTGTTAAGTGTTGAGGGCTATGAGTAATGACGAGGCAGGGTCTGTTTGAACTGAGATTCCATGCACTTTTCATACTTCTGTGTTTCTGTTCTTATAGTGCTTTGCAGTGCGATCTCTGGGCTGGGTGGAGATATCAGAAGAAGAGATGGCACCCGGCAGGAGCAGCATTGCTGTTAATAACTGCATCAGACAGCTGTCCTACCACAAACACAACCTGCATGACACTGCTGGTATCTGGGGAGAGGTATGGATTTTTATTTTACAGAGGAGATCTTGAGGGTAATGTTGAATGAAAGTTGCTAACAGGTTTGATTGCATTCTTTAGGGTAAAGACATGCTTCTGGTGTTGGAAAATGAGATGCTCAACCTGATTGATCCTCTGGGGCAGACCATGCTCCATTCCCAGCCTATAGTCAGCATCCGTGTTTGGGGTGTTGGCAGGGACAACGGCAGGTCGGTGCAGTTACTAAGGCTAGCTGTTCATAAAAGTAAAATGTATTGCAATTTCATTTTTTGGCTTTTATCAGTGTACTGGAGTTTTTTGGAAGATGCTGCAGTTTTGAAGCTTTTTGCAAATTGGCACTTCATGTATAGCTTTTAGCCCATAAATTCTGGGGGTCCTCGATTTACAACAGCCTTCACATGTGATGTTTCCTGTTTACGGTGCCCACTCCCACTCAGCTTACCCTCATACTTATGAAATATTTGGGCGAACTAGTTTGGCTGTGCGCAGGGGAACAATATTTAGAAATGTGGCATATGAGGGAGTTTGTTTTTCCTTTTTGTGTGGTTTAGTTGGGTTTTCTTAGGCTAAGTGGTGTTTGACGCCAAAATTCAGGTTAGAACACTGTCTGTGTTGTAACTCGTGGACCCCCTGTAGGGATAAAACCATGTTGCTTTATTTGGTGTTTATTGCTGTTTGCAGTTTACTTTGTTTTACATACTAGCATAATTTCTTGTTTCAACATCACTTAAACTAGGCCCTTACCAGAACTGACCAAATGTAAGCTACCATGATTTGTTTTTAGTTTGAAGGGTATAAAACTCTTCAAATTTGCAAAATATATTAAAATAATCACTGATATTTGTTGCTTAATAATATTAAAAAGTACATCTTAAGAGTACATTTCAGGATCCTTAATACAGTCATCCATTGTTAGGTATACATTATCTGTCTGAATTTCTGAGTCCTTGCATTCTCTGCTACTGTATATTTTGTTGCTATTTTAAGTTCTGCTAATCTTCTCTCTTGTAGTTAAATGTTGCTGCATAATAAACATGGCTGTGTATACATAATATTCAGTTACATGCATGCTTTGTTTAATTTAGTTAAGTTGACTTGCTGTACCAATCTGGACTTTTGTTGTGCTCCCTCTTTTGTTTGCTATTTAAACCCTGTTTGGTTTCTCTCTATGCTGCTGCATTCTGGGACTCAGGGAGAGGTAGTGTATTTATTATTGTGCACAATTTTCTATATATGTGGTTGTCATGGCAGTATGCTGCCACAGCCCATTTTCATCCCATCTTGTCTCACCTTTATAAACATCTCGAGAGGTTTTGACTGTTTAGAACTCTTAATTATCAATATAAATTGTTAAAAAAAATTTGTCTTTGTTATAGGTTGTAACAGTTGAAGTAATACTGCTCTAATTTTCATTTCCATTGTCTTGGTTATACTCACATAGACATCTGTCTTCTTTCATCTTCTAAACTCAATTGTTTTTATGTACATGAGCACTGACATTTCCCATTACAGGGACTTTGCATACGTGGCTCGGGACAAGCTGACCAATGTTCTGAAGTGTCACGTGTTCCGATGCGATACTCCTGCCAAGAACATTGCCACCAGCATGCATGACGTCTGTTCCAAGGTAGTCAGTTTTCTTTGATATGTTTATCAAAGTGATAATACAAAGTAAGGGTTCCACATGCTAACACTGTTTATGTCCATGTTAAGTGGATATTGGTGTCGCCTCATCATTTTGCAAAAACAATGCTATAAATGAGTTTAAAGAGTGTAGTCAAATTTGAAGTGACCACTTCTGTGCAGATTATGGCCCAGAGGAAATCCTCAAAGTCAAGTCTAAACAGGCTGAACATCGACCCTTCCAAACTAGTGGATCTCCCCTTCCAGGGTAAGATCTCATTTCATGCAACCAATCAAAATATTTGTAGTTATTTAGTGTATTCTAAAATGGCAGAATAGCAAGCACAAATCTCTGTTATAAAAATCTGTTATTTTTTCACTTACTCACATATTTCAGAGTTCCCAGCACCAAAGAATGAGCTGGTCCAGCGCTTCCAGGTGCGCTACCTTGGTAATGTGTTGGTACCAAAACCAGTAGGTAAGTAACAGAGATAATTCAGTTTTGCTTTCCAAGTCTCTGAACATTTTGCTTTTTGCATGTGGAAACTGCATTTGTAGGGGCTGAATGTTATGCCAGTTCTTTCTTGTTTTACATGGAATGCAGAATTGTCACAGTAATTTAGATAAATGATTTTGCTTGTGGGGTATTGTTCAGAGAAATCCACCCCTTTTTCAGTTCCTGTGAAGGTAGAACTTTGATGCAATAACTGGCACATTTTTAAATGTGCGTACTCATTAAAGAGTTTTTTTAGTTTCCATCATGTGGGTGATTAACTTGGTTTGTCACGAGTAAAGAAGTGTAACTGTTTTGTGATTTGTGCTCCCTGTGTGTGTGGGTGTATGA
The DNA here is from genome assembly GCA_037577295.1 of Ladigesia roloffi. Taxonomy (NCBI): domain Eukaryota; kingdom Metazoa; phylum Chordata; class Actinopteri; order Characiformes; family Alestidae; genus Ladigesia; species Ladigesia roloffi. The sequence continues at coordinate 4,688,443 of JBBKCR010000034.1, read as the reverse complement.
TTTAGGCATGGAAATTGTTAATTCTTGTTTGGAGACTGCTCTTGGCTCAAAAGACAAAGAAGAATGGACTCCCGTGACTGTGAATGTGGCTTCTGCAACACTTACTATCATCGCTTCAGAGGTGAGTTTGCAGAATGTCTTTTGCATAAATAAACTAACATTCGGTACCTTTGATATTGGAGTGCAGTGTTTAATGCATTTAATGTGTATTGTGTGTGTGTGTAGACTGAGGAAGTTCTGTCAGAGTGTCGCGTGCGATTCCTTTCGTTCATGGGTGTTGGTAAAGATGTCCACACTTTTGCCTTCATCATGGCGGAAGGACCGGGAGACTTCATCTGCCACATGTTCTGGTGTGAACCCAATGCCGCCAGCCTGAGTGAGGCTGTGCAAGCTGCCTGTATGGTAAGTGAGAAGACCATTTATATAATATCATTTGTATAATATTAAACCTATTTGGTTGCTGATAAATGCATAAAAATATTGTAATATAGTAGTAATTTGCATCTTCTGTTTTCTCATAATTTGTAACAACAAAGGACGAAAAGGGAATATTTTTCCTGAATTGAAAACTAGTGCATGTCATGGATAGAGGGCACACATTTTAATGCACAATTAGTTTTTTACATTTGAGGGAGGAATGTTGTGCTCCTGTGAACTTCTATATAATCATATAATCATTTTGGAATATGTTTTTGCATATAACAGTATAGGATCAATAATAAAATAAAATTATTATTCAGAATGCCTTGTATTCTGTTCAAATAATAAGGCAGATAACCTCTTGGTGTTCAATTTATAATATCTGAATCAGACATTAAGGTATCAATTTAGATTCATATTCATTATTCATCAAGGTTATTATGTATGAAGTTACTGATGTTACTTTGTTATAAAAAGTTAATTAACGACTGATGCCTTTTGAAGAACTGCAGAATATGTGCCTTGGTAGTTAATTTGACTGTATGCATCTGTTGTGCCAGCTGAGGTATCAGAAATGTCTGGATGCGAGACCCCCCAGCACCACATCATGCCTGCCGGGTCCTCCTGCAGACTCTGTGGCACGCAGGGTTGGCTCCAGTGTCAAGAAGGGCGTGCAAAGCCTTCTGGACAGCTTCAAAAGATCTGGAGCCCAGACGCCTTAAATGAGAGTTCCATCCCACCTCCCCTCCCAGCACGCTCTCTGACTGCCTTGTGCTCTAGTATTTCAAACAGAGGGCACTGCAGTCTTTCATCAAGTCTAGAAAACACATTTCACTTCTCCTGACCTCTTCTGAGGAGCTCAGGTTTCTCTTTATCTTGACACGTCTGTGTGGTGTGAGCGTGTGTAAATGTATGAGAGATATGAAAGGAGGAAAATGTTGCATAACAGCGCAAGATGTGATTGTTGGTGTCACCATACCTTAGGCAACCCTTGTTCACTTTTGGTCTAGATAGGTAGTATTGTGTATCCAATAACAATGATTATTAAGCAGTTGTAAATTTTGGGGTTGAGAGTTATGAATGTCTACCATATAGGATATCTGTCACCATACAAACTGGACCAAAATTGAAAACTGTAATTATAATGTACACAATTATGTGCACGTCTCAAGACACTACTCATGCCATTAAAACACTAAACCTAGTAACAAGGAACAATACAAGTTTAGTTATTGTAAACTAGGTACTCTTTGTATATTATAACACTGCAAGGCCATCTTTTCCCCCCCACATCTTTTTGATATAGAGAGATTTGAAGGGATTATTTCACATTTTCTTAGGTTGTGTGTATATTATCTCTAACATGTACACTGTCAGCAGATTTCACAATTTGTTTTTCTTTCTTTTTAAAGTGTTCTCTGATTGAGTTTGTGCAGTCGCAAAGCAAAGCCTGCACTCCTTTTGTTCCCTTTTACCTCTGCTCTACCAGAGTTTAACATTTTTCTGGGATCTCTGTACCCGACGCCATCAGCTTTTTATGAACTTTTAGTTTTGGCCGAGAGGAATTATTTAAGCAGATTATTTATATTCTTTCTTTAAATAAGGCATTAATGTATCATAGTCTTCCAAAAGAATCTGGCTCAGTGGAGAAGTGGATACTTCAGTAGTATAGATGGGCATTAGTAACTTATAGTATGTTCTGGAATGAAATGTTTTGCTGATTTGTTCTTTTTTTTTTTCCCCCAGGGATTTGGGTTCTGTGCGGAATGTTGTCTTTAATTTTCCCTGCGTAGTGGGAATTCTGTTTTTAGACACCCATGAGGTCTTGCCACTATGTGGTTTATTTTGGCAAAGTAGGGACTCTGCTCTAAATGTAGAAACATAAAAAATGTAGAAACGGAAAACCACACCCTTATTAAGGGGCAGAAAGCCAGCACGGTCTGGTCTTCAACTGTATCTGATTAAAAAAAAAAATCAATATAAAATAGATTTGAACTTGTTCAGATCCGTGCAGACTCCATGTGCTTCAGCATTCAGCAGGTGTGCTGATTTGAAGGTAGAGGGCGCTCTCTGCATTGGTTTTTATTTTTTCACTTGTCTGACTGTTGGATTGTATAATACCCATTGCTTGAGTGGCTTTCTTTTGACTTGCTCTATTTTAGAACAAAGAGGAGGATGTTGATGTCTGAAATTCATCGCACTACTAAGAGCCATGTGTCGCTGATTGTCTTGTACATTCACATTGTAATATATACTGCACCATGTGTTGCCTCATAGTTAGGCTAGTTAGGCTTTAAACACCATTAACAGTGATTCACAAATATCATGCTCTATGTTTATTCACTAAATGTTACTATGTATATTGAGAATAAAATAGGATTAGTAGCAGAATGCACCCCTATCCAGTAGCATTTTTCTTTGAACACTAGGACATTTTGTTTACTCCTCCCTAAAAATAGAATGAACAAGCCCTTATTTTGGTTTACACTCCAGCTGCCATGTGGAAGAGCCATAGCTTGTAGCTCAGCTGCAAATGAGTGGAATACAGACTTGATTGAAGCCTACAGTTGAAAATGAATGAAAGTTGAATGGAACTGGATTCTATTTTTGTGTCATTTTGACTTATTTTTTTGTACTCATCCTGTAGTCCTGGAGTGACTCGCTCTGCATTTGCTCTACTAAATGAAATTGTGTCTGTGGTTGTGTCTCAGCATTTCGTGTATGTAATATAAGGGTCTGTTCAAAATGCACTATCAAAATTGTAGATTTAGATCACTCCTTGTGAAAGCTGAAAAATGCGGAGGTTGGTAACGACATGGAATAATATCTGTGTATTGTACCTTTTTAAAAGAATGTAAATGTTAGGTGCTTTTAACTCCTCCAGTTTAGGGAAAATATCATCACTTGTGTACTGAGGAATGAGTGACAGTGCCACAGAGCACACAGACCAGCCTGCCTATCAACTTCATATTCCTCTATGCATAATCAAACCATCTGTGACATATATGAATAGGCAACATAGGGTAGGGCATTTTCTGTAATATACAGATATTATTCAGATGTTCCTGTTGGTCCTCCCTGGTGTTTTTTCCCTAGACTGTAAGAATGCTTTTTCATTTTAGTTGAGAGACTGACTTTACTCCCTGCCCGCCCTTTTTACATTTTTTTTGCTTGTTTTGAATTACTTTCTAAAAATGTACATTAGGTGTTGTATTTGTATATACATGTATATTAATATGATGTGTCACTGGGCAAAATAAAATCTTAATGTCTGTTTTCAGGTCTCCGTAAGCAAATAAAATCATTCTAATTTCGGAACAGAAATCAAGTCCTCAGGAAGTACATTTTGTCCTGGCGAGTCACATTCAGTCAGCTGCAAATGAACATTGCTTTGTTTACCACTGTTAAAAACAAGTTTACTATGTGGGTAATAATTGGATTTGAAATTCGTGTGTATTGCAGTAAGTATAGAAAAAATCCCTTAATATATAAATAAAAATTGTGGATTACAGTGTCAAATAAAGGTCATGGTAAAAAAAAGTCGAGCTGAATTTAGTCACCACACATGTGGAAGATAGGATAGGAACAGTAAAAATCACTTTCATTACTGCCTTGATTCAATTTACATGCATTACCCCCACTTAATTGTAATTACTGCCTTGGCTATGCTTTGCCATAAAGAGGGGGGTGTAGTAGTACAACTTTTAGACTGAGAAACCCCTTTTATGTGTCCATCTTTTGATTTGCACCTGTCCACTAATTAATCCCTGAGATAATTTGACAGTGCTGTACTGGTTTGTTTACTTTCATTTGCAAAACCAAGCACTAGAATCCTCTTGGATTTTTTATGCTGAACTAATCAAAACAATTACAGTTTGTCACAAGTATAAGCCGATGGGCTTGGCGTGCAGCCGAGAAGGTGATTAGTAACACCTGATTGAGTTTACAAGTGTTTTTATCCATCTCAGTGATTCTTCTATTATTTTTTTCCTGAACTGTTGCTATCGTATCACAGTGCTATAAACTGCATTAAGTACGTTTTTATTTCAGGCTGCAAAGCAAGAAAATGTAAATATTTTGAAAGGTTGATTCTTTTCTGTACTCACTACAATTCATTATTTTGAGGTAACAAAAGTTTCTTTATCATTTCAATTACACTGTTCTCATTATGATTGAAAGTAAAAAAATGCACACATAGTTTGTATTTAAATGAAAAAATGAACAAATTGCAACACAATACAGTAGGATCCTGCCCTGGCCTGGTTTTCTCTGTCATTACTATTTTCTCTGCTGCTATTAATGAGCATTAAGCCAAACTGTTCTTGCTCAGAACTTAATTTAGCAGATGAATGAGCCTAATTAGTCATCAGCTAGGCCTCTGCTTTGGTGAAATGCAGAAACGGGGAAATGAAGGTTGTTGGATAAAGCGGTTCATGGATTTTCACATGGGCGTGATTTCCAACCGTTTTTCCAAACGAAATTTCGATCAGTCAGTGCTGGATGTCAACTATAGTATAAATCCTCAGATGGCTTTATGATTCTCAGACATCTCAAAGGTTTTTTCATAGGTGCTGGTGTTTCATGTTATGTGCTGCTCTAAATACAAACAGGCCCAATTCTGTTCTCTTATATAACTTAGTTTATTGACCAGAGTATGTTCAGAAACACGTGACATTGTTATGGTAATGAAAAAATATTACTTTTCCCAACAGTGTGAGAATATATGGTATTAATGCCCTCTCTTTATTGTAATTGACATCAGAATGAGAAAACGTTTTTGATCCCGAAGGAAGCTACCTATGTGACTATGAAGACACACAGTGACACAGAGACAGACAATATAAAATATAATGTCTAAATGAACCTAATAAAACAATCATGCAAAAAATGCTTGATGAAATTTTGCATGTATCTTGTGAAACATTAGAGCATTAGATATTGAGCATAGTGACAATGTATTAACATCCAATTAGAACATTGCACAATTACTGCACATTACTGTTTCACATCTTAGGTAAAATAATGCACAGCGTCTTAAAGGGATAGTTCACCCCAAAATGAAAATGTGATGTTTATTTGCTTACCCCCAGGGCATCCAAGTCGGAGGTGACTTTATTTCCTCAGCAGAACACAAACGCAGATTATTAGCTTTAGCCGTAGCAGTCTGGTAGTCATTTAATG
>JBBKCR010000034.1:4672369-4682742 GCA_037577295.1 Ladigesia roloffi | reverse complement strand
CAGACTGCTACGGCTAAAGCTAAAAATCTGCGTTTGTGTTCTGCTGAGGAAACAAAGTCACCTTCGACTTGGATGCCTTGGGGTTAAGCAAATAAACATAAAATTTTCATTTTGGGGTGAACTATCCCTTTAAATATAATGACAGTTACTTAAAAACTCAGAAAAATAAATCATTGCATAGTTTATTTTTAGGTATTTGCATTTATTTGATTTAATTTAAATAGGTATATTTTTAGAATGTATTTATTCAAATTCCTTCAGCATAAATCTGTTAATTGTGAAAACATTGAAATTGAATCAGTTCAAACTGATTAAAATGTGATGAGATTTGAATCAAAGCAAGATTCATTTCGTTAAAATGCATGAGATCGTTTAAATCAGATATATTTAAATATTTATTATAAATAGGTAAATCTGTCATTGTTTATTCAAATCGCATTGGGTTTATTGGTATTATTACATAAATCTTATTCGTAATCGTTTCATTTACATTGTGAGTGACAGATATGCAGCACATATATTTTATTTGTTTATTGTTTATGGCCTGTAATTTAAATGGATGGAAATTCTATATGCAATAGAAATACATAAATCTTTGGAAATGTGTGACAGTAAGAGGAGTTGGAACTGATTTGAAAGATCCAAAAGCTGCTATAAAGATATATGCCCACAGTCATCCTCTACAACACTTAAACAGCATTCAAAAACATCTGAGCAGACTTTTCGGAAACTGAAAAACAGCGCTAGTCAGTTGAAGTGTGGAGCCTATTTCACATTTTTGTTTGAGTTGCTATTTGGTCATACTGCATTAGAACAGAAAAATAAATCGTATACAGCAAGCCTGAAAATTTGAACATAAACAGTCAAACTAATGAATTTGAATGCGATGTGTGTTGTAGCAATAATTGTCATGTGTTTACCCAAATTCAAGGAGCAGGAATGCTGATCATGTGCTAGGTTGCCTCAATTTACATATTGGAGTAAATATTCAAGCTTGATGAATATGTATGAGTTCAAATCAATAAAACAAAACCAACAGGACCCTCGTCCCTCCCCCATGTTCCAAGTCGTTAACATTCAGATAGTGTGTGGCGTGCAGTCACAGAGGTAAATATATTCCTGTGTAAATGTGCTGCATTTTGAGTTGACACAGTCTGCAGATTACAAATTTCCATTTCCACACTCTTTTCGTGTTTTCCGCTTACCTATTTGACTGTCCTCAGCAGTCTCACTGTTCAATGTCTGTTTCTCTTTCGCATAGAAAACAATTTCTTGCCACATAAATATGCATTTGTCTGCAGAGGACTGTGAATTGTTAGACTGTGGGTATAGTTCCTTATTTAGGTGTAAACGTGTAAGTAAAGTGACCATTTTTCATACATGAACAGCACAAAATGATCTCTCTGTGTTAAATCCATTCACCAAGTGAGGCAGCGGGCAGCCTAGGGGGCAGTGTGTGGGGATGGTATCTTGCTCAAGGAAATCTCAGAGGTGCCACTAGCAGCCTAGGGATTCAAACCCACATTAGTCTGATCACAGGGTGACAGGCTGCCCCAGCAGACAATAAACTTTTGTTAGACGCCCCACTGTGGTGCTGCGGGTTGTGCTGTTGCCTCACCCTATCCGGGTCCTGGCGTGTGTGGAGTTTGCATGTTCTCCTCGTGGTGGCGTGGGTTTCCTCTGGGGTCTCTACTGTCCAAACTCATATGCGTCAAGTAAATTGAGGATTAACTGACTGTGTGAGTGAATGGTCTGTGTGCCCTGCGGTGGGTTTGTGCCCACCCAGAGTGAGTCCCTGTCACCGGGATAGACTCTGGGTACCTGCGACCACACTGAGGATTAAGAAAAAGTGTGAGTGTGAGTGACAGGCAGTGATCTACTCCCATGATCTATTCTGGTTCGACAGACAATGTATAAAGCGGAGTTTTACCAAATCGGATGTTGGAGGCCCCCTGTTCTGCAGATTATTTCTGCAGTTCAAGATTCAAAATTCTTTATTTGTCATATACATGGTTATAAAAGTACAACGTGCAGTGAAATGTATCACAAATCACACCTAAGACCTAGATCACCAAGGAATACTTAGAGATAGGAAAAGAAAATGCAATATAATAATAAATAGACGAAGAATAATCTGTGTATTAAAGATATATATAGTCAAAAACCAAAACAAACTGGGCAAGGGTGAGGTAAGTGAAATGACTATATTGGACAAATGTATATCTGAAAAGAGCACATTGGGCCAACAGAGATTATGGTGCATTCCCTGTTTCAGCCCAGTTTTGGCTTGTGAATAAGCTGGGCTGGGATTCCTAAAACCATTGTTTGCCCAAAGAAAATTCTAAAAATACTGATTATCCCAGCCTGAACATATAAGGAGTGTTTCAGCTTTGACAGCATTTTGAGTAAGACACAATGACAGTCAAACAGAACAGAGCTCATTTACATGGGACAGCTGATTGAGTGGTGGTTAAGGAGTTGCCCCTTTGAAGGTTGTAGGTTAAAATCCCAGGACAGCTAGAGTTACCCTTGAGTAAAATACTGTCCCCACACACAGCTCCCCAGGTGCTGTCTCACCCTATTTAAGGACAATCTTAATGCTTCAGTATACCTAGAAATTTTGGTCAATGCTACGCTTCCAACGTTGTGGACACGGTTTGGAGAAGAACCATTTTTATTCCAGCATGACTGGACCCAAGTGAACAAAGCAAACTCCATTAAGAAATGATGGGAGTTCAGTGTTGAAAAACTTGACTGGCCACGCAGAGTCCTGACCTCAATGACATCCAACACCTTTAGTTTGAACTGGAACTTAGATTGTGAAAATAGACTGTGATCGTCAATTTCCCATAGAAACTCCGAAATCTTGTGGAAAGTCTTCCACGAAGTTTGGAAGCTGTTAAAGCTGCAAAGGGGGATCCAATCCATGTTAAAGTTTGTATTTGAATGTAGTGTCATTAAAATCCCTGTTGGTCAGGCATCCCAAATCTTTTGTCCACGTAGTTTTCAGGAATCTTTGCAAGGCTATACATGCTTTTTTATTGTTCAATAAGTTCATTTTTACAGTTAACCCTTTGAAAAGTTGATTCATTGATTAAGTATCAAAATAAAAGTAAAATGACTATAATAGTCCACAGTAACAGGATTTTTGTGGTGGATCATGGGAAATCTTTTGGTTGGTGAGTTGATGATACAGGGCATATTCACAGACAAACACATTCGTACCCATACAGTAGCGGGCAATTTAGCATCTGCAGTCTACCATTATAGTCAAAATTAAAACACAGATACTGTAAAAGTTACAAGACACCACAAGACACATGCAATCATTTTGTTTTTTTATTTTTGTTTCATTTAGGTGGTTTCTGGGTGAATGGAAATAAACTTCGACTTTTGCACAGTACTGAAAATAAAGACACAACAGAGACCTTAAAATCTTTCTGCATGGTCCCTTAAAAGCCCCACCAGCTCGCTGCAGTGGCTGCTTAGAGCAGGAAGCAGCACTGCTCCCCATGGTTTAGCTCCCACTGATCTGCCCCTGTTCAGTCTCGTTGTAAGTGTTGTTTTATGAGGCTGCTGAACACCCCTCCTGCTGCTGTTATTAATCATGATGGTGTATAAGCAGAAAGCGTACGATGCCATGTTGGGGGGCTCCCCAGCGAGACACTCCCTCCTAAAAAAACATCAAATGTGCCACCTGTCACAGCTGCAGACAGATAAGGAAAATGCAGGAACACGGGTGTAAGGAACTTGACACAAACTGATGCATCTTTCTGCTTTTATTTTCACATAGCTGACATTTGTCTCCAAATCCCTCTTCACGGCGCGTCAGAAGAGCTTCCAGGAGCCGTTCAGCCAAACCGTGTGAATTTTAATTTCACCATGCCGTGGGCTCGGTTGGCTGCTTTGAGGGACAAGCCACCTCCAACTTCGTCTTTAAATAAATACAACTTTGCCATTCATCTGGTTCTAATCTCCTCCTTCCCCATCGACTGTGCCAGTCAGACTTCTTTTCGCAGATGTCAGACCGTAGGAGATTTTGACTAGCCTTTCTGAAGTTTTAGATGGTGAGTAACTTCGCGATAAAAGGCTCAAGTTTATCCCTTCTTAAAGGAGACACGAGTCTCTCCTCTCCAATTAGGGATGTGTTGTTCATTTGTATCTTTGTATGACTTGGGAGTAACAAGTTGTCTCAGAGACTTGCAGGCGTGCCACTCCTTTAATTCATCTGAATTGGGTAGGCTTAGCTAAAGACAGGGACACAACAGGATCTCTCTTTCATGTTCTCTATGTAGTAATTGCTGATCTGTTCAAAATTCATTACTAGATGCATTTCTGCAACAAAAAAAAAAAAACCAAATAGTAGTGGGATTGCCAGATTGCTATAAAACCAGTGTTTGGAGACCCAATCATTGCTTTATGGGAAAAAAAGTCTCCATGGAATCTTAGCTGCACTTTTCTTATTCTCTTCATTTAATTTCCAGCACTTTTCCCCTGCACCAATATGGGGGGCACCAACTTGCTGGCTTTTACTAAGCCAATAATGGTTAAGATACCGCAAACACTTTGGGTTGGAGTCATGTTCACATATCTGCTCATGTCATCACTGATGTACCCCTGACCATAACTCTGAATCACACCCGTTCTTTAGTGTATGGAGCTGTTTACATATGTGCCCTCTAAACTAACATTACCTTAGTCAAGGCTACAGATCCAAACTTTAGTTCCTCATTTCTGTTCCTGTAACACCGCTTGCTTGACTTCATTTCTTCAGATTTGAGCTATCAACTAATCCTCTGTTGGTGCTTCAGATTGGAATGTTTGTTATGGTCTGTTATCATGCTAGTTAATGTCATCTTAACAAGCTCCTTCCTCAGTATTTTACTTTCAACAGCTGACATGATGGACTGAAAATTGTAAGGTGCATTCAATGATTTGGTGATCGTGTAAGCTAAGTAAATTTTTTGTTTGATTTAGATATGCACAGAAGGTATGTCACCTATGAACATCCCTTTTGTGATATAGAGGAATTGATGCATGAAGCATGGTATTTGGTTCCATTTGACCTAATTCAAATTAACCTAATAGTGATTCATTCAGTTTTCAGGTCACACTGCTCCTCTATCTAACCCATCAAGTAATTAAACCATGTAATATAAGTTAACCTTTGCATGGTACCAAATTCTGTATCAGTGTCATTTGCCATTTCAAATTACTTAGCAACATAGTGCAGTTCCATAGAACAATATTTTATAAATCTGGAAAATCCAGAATTTTATGAATCTGTCCAGTATTTATATATCTGTTAAGTAGCAACTGTAAACCAACAAAGATTCATTTTCATTCTGAAATACTTATTCTGTACAGGGTTGCTGGGGTTTATTCCAACAGAGAAACTCCCTGGACATGTCAACAGACCATCATTCACAGCGCAGACGCACACACACACACACACACACACACACACACACACACACAAACAAACACACTCACACCTAGAGGCAATTTAAGATTTCTAAATCAGAGAAAGATTTTGTTTCAGATTTGTTTACACTTGTAAGGTATATTTGAGTACAATGTTTTCTACATAAAGCTCAGGAAAGAAATTAAAAGACCTATGCAATTTATTTTTAAAGCAGCATCTCTGAATTTGACAACCATTCCATGCCAGTGCCTGTTCATTTCCCCCACAAGCACCTCATTCTACTCAATGAGGTACTGATTAGTGATCACCTTAATCAAATCTTATTTGAAAAATATATAAATGTACTGCTGTAATCAACACAGTCCTCCTGCAATGTGTGATGTAATTTACTATAAAAATATGCTTTAAAGGAAAATATTTTTATTTTGAACTGAGGAGAAATATTGTTAACATTTCCTTAAAATGAAGGCAAAGCTGTTCAGCTCAACACTTGCACTTATAAAAGATAAAACACTGAAAGACACTGAAAATGTTGGCTGTTTTTTGGGGCTGTCAGGGCTGGGCACTGTGAGAGTTGGTGGCCACTAGAGGCCGCCCTTTTATCTTAGTATTTGTTGGGACCTTTATTATGAATGGTAATGGGTTTTGGTTATCAGGTACAGCTGAGTTTAGTTTGTGTTGAGTACTTGTGTTCTGTTATTTGTGGCAGGGATGGAGTTTGTGTTAATTGAGGGGGTTTGTGTTCTGCGTTTGTGTCTGGGTTAACCGTCATATTAACTGGTTGTGTTTCCTTGCCTCCTTTTGTTTTGGTTTTTGGGCCTCATGCCTTTTGATTTACTTGTTTAAATAAAGAGCATTGAAAGTGGAAGCCTGCAACCTACCTTTATTCCGGATACAAGGCAAGAATCTTGAATCATGAGAGGGAGAAGTATAACCATTCACTCACAACAGCACAAATCAGTGTGCCGGTCATAGGAGTTAATTAAAAAGAGTAAAAATAGGAAGAGGAAAAGAGGAGAATATTTTTAATGGTTTACAAAACCATTCTTCAGTTGGAAGGTATGTGACACAAAGTCTGTGTTTGTTTCTCCTACATTGTGATTCTTGCATTAGTGAGGAAATGATGCTCTGATGTCCGTGGGGAAATAGGCCGTCCTGGAAGAGCCTAATTGCTTATAAATGGGAGTGTTAAATGAAAGGTGGAAAATCAAGCGTTGATGATGATTTATTGTCAGGACTGGGAGATGAATGTGAAGGCCAAGAGGGACTTTGAACACACCAGGCATTCAAGAAAAGACGTGAAGTGACGAAGAACCCTGGGGATGTGAATCTGTGTAATAACAACTATTATGCCACACACTGGCATATTGCCCTTGTGGCTTTGGGTATTTGCTTAATAATCAAGGTTTTAGAGCAATCAATTAACATTTAGTCCCAAGGATAACAGTTTCTCTCGGGTGGACTATAAACCCCAGAGGCCCGGTGCATTTTTCGCTGGACAGAGGACAGATTCTCTTTTTCTGCAATCCGTCGTAGCCTTCTGTTCTATGCTAATGCAATGTTGCCCTCACGCTTGTCCTTTCTCAGGGATGTTTATGCGCATCTATTCATTAGAGGTAAATGATCTCCTCTACCATGATTAAAGATTCAGACGGGGGTTCATTAATCACTTCGCAGTTCTTGGCGAGCAGTAACCCTCAGGCTGGCTCACACACAAAAATACGCATCCATGACAACCTCTCTGAGAATGTCTTAAGAAGAAGAATACAAACGATGAGGTTTGCGCTGCTGAACAAGGAGCCCAGACCCCAAGAAGGGGAGCATAGTTAACAATAACCTTTGTGCAGCATCAGGAGTCACTCATGCATAAAAGTGAATGGTACAGGCCGTATCAGATTGGGCTCCCTGACCGCAAATGAAGTCTTTTTGGTGTTAAGTTTGTTTCTTTAGTTTTGCACAAGGCTAATATTTTTCTTTAAAATAATTTTTTTTAGGTTTGCACAACCTAATTTTGGTAACAAGTAATAGAAGTGTCAGGTACACCCCAAGGGGAAACCCAAGTGTGAAGTTAAACAGGCAACAAGGTTTATTCTGAAAAGCAGCAGATTACAAAAACTGGAACAAAAACAAAAGGTAGTCCGATTTCCAAACAAATCTGAATCGTAGCAAAAAACGCTTTTCAAGAGTGCAGTCCAAATAATCAGAGTCCAAAAACTGAATCAGCGAGCAGAACAAGGAAATATATAAGTAATCTTATGACTAGTTTATTTATTTTGGAACATTGCACAGCCTTAGGTGTGATTTGGTGTCCATTTCACTGCACGTTGTATTTTATAATTGTGTATGTAGCAAATAAAAATTTAATTTTTAATCTTGAAGGGGCAAGAGAGGAATTAAAGGTGAGAAATTCAGGCAGGGTTATACAAATCAGGTAAATCAAATAAGATACAAAACACACTCGTTATGCAGGGATAGATCACAGCAATACTTTGTAAACATTAATTTTAATGGTTTGAGGTACTTACCTAGGGTACAATTGTAGTACCCTATGGTGAAAGGTAAATGTGCCCTCTTAAAGGAATGGCTTAACCCAAAAATTTAACTCATTTTATTCCTCACCTACCCCAGATGAAGTTCATAAGACAAGACATGTATGAAGTCCAAAGTTTGTTCTATAGTTTAGAAGTGGAGTTGTGAGGCTGACATAATAAACAAATAATACATATAACATATAATCCGTTTTTCAAGCCACTCAAGCTGCAGACAGCTTTTGATTAAGGTGACACGGACTTGTTGAAGGGGTTTAGGACACAATACAACTTACGGTGAGCCATTAACGACTATAGAGGATAGACTTGTATAGTGGGCATCCCAGTCAACTAGCTGGGGCAACTGGGGGACTGGTAGTTAGGTAGTTGCCCAATAATTCGAAAATTGTGAGTTTGAATCATGGGACTGCTAGTGGCACCACTGAGGTACTCTTGAACAAAGAACTATCCCCACACACTGCTCCCTGTGTGCCTCATACCTGCCCACTGCTTTAATTAAATACACAAAGCATTTCACATTGTTCACACAGTGTACTGTGCTGTGGTGTGTTCACACCATCAAAGGATGTTCATGTAAGACAGAAATAGTGTATTACAGGGGTATTTAAGACACCCTCTTCACCTTTCACATGAAGAATACGCCTCCTACTACAATTTTTTTTCCGGAAATGGACAGTGTGACAGGCAGACGTATATGTGTGTTGAGGAAATATGACTTGGATTATAAAAACATTGCTCTAGTGATTTCAAATCAATCATAAGAATGCATATGATATATCATTTGAAAGAAAGAAAATCAGAAAATAACAGATAAATATGTTCCATTTCATGCCTGTAACATTCAGATGCAGCCAACTGAAGAGAAGGAATTCGTCAAATGTATATCCAGCGTCAGCAAACAAGATACAACTCAATTCATTTTTTCTCAGTTTCCCCAGAGAAACCATTATAAACTAGTTATTCAGCAGAGCTGTCACATATATGCTTTAAACTCTGGCAGATACACACCAATCCAAAAACCTCATGCATAGACAGAACATAATTTCAGCAGAAGACGCCAGAAGAGGGCGATCATGAACCACGTTTCCGAGTCAGATCCATATAGTGCTATTTTAGTATTCCAGGAAAGAAGTTCATGAATACCTGACTGGCAGAATAAACATCTCTGGGATTATTTGGGTATATACACATTAGCCTGTTTTAGCTTTTCAGCCTTTGTGCTACTGCTTTTTTTTTTTTTTTCACCTAAGAGATCCATAGGCAGGTGCAACTTAAGCCAGCTGCTGCGTGGCATATATGGATTATCCAGATTCTTTTGATCTCTCTTTTATTCTGCACAGTGCTTAGAGAACCCTCTCCAACTTTCTGTGACCTTGCGATAAAGATATCATATTCTATTGCCATTGAGTGCATCTGTGAAAGTTTCAGGGATTAAGGAGAGATTGTAATGCCTTGTTGAGATTTTATGCTTGACAATGGCAAATGGTGATCAGCCAAACCCTGTTTAGAGTCTGAAGGATGCCCATTTGTATTGGACTGGAGCTATGGAGCTTATGAAGTGTATATGTAGTGGAAAGTAATTCCACACCAAATGGAATGGTGCTGCATAAATCGTCACACCCTTGCCTCACACCATGCTGGATTGAAGAAACTCACATAGGCCTGCTTAAGGGGTTTCTGTGACGCTTACAATGTTTGATAAAAATGGACATTGTTAAAACAGCAGAATTAACTTTAACAGAAATCTGAATATAGTGTTCATAAAATCTCACAAGCAAGTCATTTTGAGGTTATGTAGCTCAACGTGGTATGCAACATGTGAGGCAAGTTGCACAATGTAAGTGGTGTAAGCTTCTATTGCTGGCAGCTACATTATCCTTGTAACTTAAATGGGAAAACAAAAAACAAAAAAATATGTTTTGAAGGAAGTAGAAAGCTGACAAATGGATTTTTCCCCATAAAACTGTCCCTTTCATGGCATATACTATGTCCCATCTCATTTAGCATTCATTTGCTAGTCTGGCTGAGCTGTGTACAAGGGCACTGGGAGGAGCAACACCAAGCGCTGCAATCTGTGGGCTTTCTCAACCAGGTCCTGAGAGAGAGGATTAGGGGGGTGGTACTCAGGGGTCAGGGGGAAATGGAGCAGGGGAGTGAAGGGAGAGTGGGCGTCCAGACTCAGGGCACTGCATGAATCGCACTAATCCCTGCGTCGGATGTGCAGACACAGGGAAAACTCTGCAGCCAGCTGTCCCAGCAGATGCTGCATGCGTGTGTGCGCTGGAAACTGGAGTTGTGAGCCAGGCACAGAGCAGGATCTTGGTGTGTGTGTGTGTGTGTGTGTGTATGTGTGTGTGTGTGTGTGTGTGTGTGTGTGTTTGTGTGTGTGTGTGTGTGTG
>JBBKCR010000034.1:4649392-4664609 GCA_037577295.1 Ladigesia roloffi | reverse complement strand
CTATCTATCTATCTATCTATCTATCTATCTATCTATCTATCTATCTATCTATCTATCTATCTATCTATCTACATCTAACAATTATGTTTTTCCAGGTCATATCTTGCAAATGAGCACATCATTTTCCATTTCCCTCTAAACAAAACCACAAAAGCCTCTTCCTTTACTGAGTCAGCTGAAGCCTTCCGTTTCTCCTGGAGTCATCCAGTCACTGGTGCAGTAGGGATGTGTGTGTGTGTGTGTGTTCGTGGAAGGGTTGTTGTGTGGAGGGCAGGAGGAGAAGATTAATGGCTGGAATTAACAGCAGAGACATGTGCATCACGAGAGCAGAGGTGAGTGGGGATCAGTGGTGTGAAGAACTATGGGGGTGTGGCTTTGTTCAGTGGCGTAACTAGAAAAATGGTCTTCAATGAATATGAAAAATGGCAAATGTAATTTTCATTTTTACTTCTTCTCATCTTTATGCTGTGCTGTAGCCTATTATTTTATTAGGTTTTTCTTTTAGATTTCCAAAAGTAATGGGAGTTGTATGGGTAGTAATTAAACAGTGGCAAAAATCATGTAAGGCCACCTATACCTATATATATCATGCTCTATATATGTGAAATAAAACAGGAAAAATCCCGTTTTTTTCATGAAAACATGAAAAAATCCACATAATCCCATGCGCAATGTTCTGTTGCTGTGTCAACGTTTCATATCTGAAAACCCACTGTAGGATTTGCAGGGATTTTCAGTCACTTCATAAGTGAAATATATATTTTCCGGATGCATTAAAGCATTTTTATGAATTATTATTACCCTGAAGTTGATCGGAACATGACTTAACTTCTTCAGCTCCATGGGTTCCCATCATCACTCTGATTTTTCACTACATTCCTTATATATTAGTTTCATGATTGCTAGTTTTGAAAGAGTTATTGGATAATAGAGATGAATAACGGAATAATGATCCTTGATTTTATGAGCATAGGAAAGCATCCTTTCAGTGCCAACCTGCTCAAACAAAGAATAAATCTGAATCAGAGACATGAGCAAACACATCTGAAAAGCAGGGTGTAATTTTAGATTTCAACTTTGTCTTCTAAATCGATGCAAACCTCCTCGAAAAGGCATTAATTTTAAGTCCAGTTATTTCAAGGCTTACGCTGAGGGTTGATTGAAAAGATCTATTGTAATTCATCTCTACGTGCAGATATCTTAGCTTTCACATCTATTTGTTGAGGAGACAGGACCTTTTCATCTAAGCCAAATGAGCGACATCACAGTCATCCTGTTATCCACAGCCTAATCGCCTCCATGCAAATGAAGCCACTTTTGAATGTCTTCCCAACTGACAATGCGAGCCAATGCCTTAGTGCTTTGACTAAATAAAAAACCCTTTCAAAACCAGTGCATTCAAATATTGAAACCAAATAACAAATAAACACAAAAAAAGGAGGAGAAGAAGCCAAGTTCTTCAAAGGCCCTGGCTGGCTGGCCGCCTTGAACATAAAGGGTGTTTGCACTCGTGCCACTGTAGGGGCATTGTGGAGCAGTTTGTTTGCCCAGTCCTCCAGACGGCGGGCCGTTTTGTCCAGCTGTCAGTCTCCACGAGGCCAAACAACAGGATGTTATCGGGGCCCCTCGCTTTCAGGCTAATGAAGGACGTCTGGCTTCCTACAGGTAAAGGTCAGGCCCCAGAACAGCCAGCTCACAAAGACGGCCGCATCAAACCCTCACTCTGTTTACCAGGCCGTCCACTGCCATTCTGATTGACACTATTCATCATTACCTTCCTTCATTTCCACACACACACACCACATCATCTTGTTTGGCAGCGAGCAGTTAGACCGGAATTCGCCGGACCTCTGCAGGATAATTCTACTTTAATCCACAAGAAGCCCATCAACCAAGTGAAGTTTGTGAATTCAGGTTTATCTACAAATTATTAGGCACAAATTTTAAGCCAGCAGATGCTACTGTTGTTATGTGGGATTGGGTTTGTCTTTTGTATGTTAGAGTTTTATTAGCAACTGTTTTCTTTGAACTGTGATTTCAATAAAAACATTTTCTTTGATGGTGAAAACTGAAAAAAAAAAATCAAATAATAATTTTCCTTTTGTTGCATCCCTATGCTATACATATACATACACACACACACACACACACACACACACATTGACAGCCATATTAGATGCCGTGAACATTCTGTATTTCACTATAATTCACTAACAATCAGTTTACAATGCACTTTATTTCATAGTAGCACAGAGGCTTTCATTGCCCACGCTGGTTCTGAATGCATCTATTATATTGTTGTGTGATGAAAATATTTTCAGATTTTATAGCTACCACTATGTCATACAGTGTCACCTCATAAGCACCACATAATCTATTTGAGATTACATAAGCCATGCATTTGTGCAAGGATGCCTGTTGTGAAAAGGTCTACATAAGTTTATATTTCTTGTTAGCTATATTGGTTTCAGTGCAAAATGAATTAATAATCCTCAACAGCTCTCACTTTGAGATGGTAATATTAATAACATTACCAGTGGAGGTGGTACCAAGCTAATTTTGCTGCCTGGAATCCTCCAGGCTTAACAACTGAGTAATCCTTGAGCGTGCATTAAAATAGCAAACCTGCTGGGACACCTTTTCTTAGAACGATACAGACAATATTAATATGCTTCCAAGTTGCTTAAGAACCATTGAGGTGTTGGAGCTGAATATATTTTCATTACGTACAGAATATATTTTGAAGGAACAGCTGAGGCCCATGCAGCCGGAGCAGGAAAGACGAAGATTGATTGATGATTAGCAATAGGAGAACATCTTCTGTAATAAATCAACATCATGGGTAAAAAGGGTTAGTAGGGAAGGTGAAACGGTTACTCAGTGCACATTAAGAAGGAAAGAACAAACATCGAACCTTTAGGGTCAGTGGCAGCGGGGTTGGCGATGGCTGCTATTTTCCTCTCTCTGTGAATTGGTTTGATTTTGCACTTCAGTTCTGAATTCCTCATGAGGCAACAGGGTTTGGTCAACATCTGTGTGCATAATAAACGGAAAAGCTCCTTTCCCAATCTGCAGCTCAGCAAGAGTTTTAATTACGCTGCCCATGAGAATCAATACTGATGTTTACAGGTGGAGCGGAGAAAAGCAAAATACCAAAATATAGCATGCGATCATTATCATGTATGAAGAAACCTATTGTTCCAGATGTTTCACCAGCTATCAGCAGGCATCAGCTGAACTCATCAATATTTGGATCCAATCATGCACACACTGCTGCATTCTGTATAATTAGAACATGGATTTTTTTTTTTTTGCTGTCATGCCATGGAAAAGTGCAATTATCTCATTTTCACTATCTCTTCAAATCTGGCTCTGGTTCTCCTGATTTCCATGATCAGAAGTAACAGCATTTTCTAAAAATTAAAAACAATATTTTAGGGTTTATGTGTGGTTTTGAATTTATTACACATAGTATTGTTGCATGAATTGCTAGAAGATTCATGGATTAATCAAACCTTTGTTTTCAAACCTGCT
Organism: Ladigesia roloffi; assembly: GCA_037577295.1. NCBI lineage: Eukaryota > Metazoa > Chordata > Actinopteri > Characiformes > Alestidae > Ladigesia > Ladigesia roloffi. The sequence continues at coordinate 4,661,075 of JBBKCR010000034.1, read as the reverse complement.
GAACTCAAACATGTTAAAATAGTGTCCACAGATGTTGCTAAGGTAGATAGGCTATATGTTAATTTGTTATCACATAACCACTTTGTCTCAATTCCTTCATGGAGTATTATTATTGTCACACTCCTAGGACTTTGTCAGGTAAAAGATATATTAAGCGTCAGTAATAGGACAACATGATGTAGGTCATTTGAATACAAAGACCCAGTAGCGTAGCTTTTTAAATCTCAGAATTATGTAATAATTAAAAACTCTAAAAACATTAGGTTGAAGGAGGTTGTGCCAGTGTTCTATAATGTCCATCCATCTTCAAACAGTTGCCTTGGAACAATGCATTTGTGGGTGTAGAATGGAGGTCGACTGGGTCAGTAAAAAAATACACAGATGGGATTTGTTCAGAATCTATGTAGAGGGAGCTGTTCTTGAAAGCTGTGTGTGTTTGGGCAGGCTGTGTTTTCTCTTGAGAACAGCACCCAGACTGGAGCAGCAGGTGGAAGTTTGCATTCCTGGCTGCCTGTTCAGTGAGGGACAGGACTGGTTACCTCACAGACCAAATGATTGACAGCTGTCTCCTTCGAGAGCTCCTAAGGGCTTTGTTGGAATTGAGAAGGTTTTCTATCAGATGCTCTACTACATGTATGAATTCTGTCATACTCTTTTCCCCTTTAAAACTGTTATCTTCTCCTGTTGTGTGTCGTGCACACCCCTTCATTTTTTCTATCCAGTAAGTGTCAGCTTAGCCCCACTTACCTTCAGTCTCAAGATAAAAGTGGGGCAAATTCATCCTATGTATTCCCACAGCTGACGTGTTGTATTACCTACTGTTATATAAATATAATGGTACTGGCAACTCTCAGGCTTCAAGGTGGTTTCTGCTACTGTTTATTTATGGAGTGCCTATATGTCCAGTTTAACTTAAACCACATGTATTTACATTTACGGCATTTAACAGACGCTTTTATCCAAAGTGACTTCCATTCCTCAACTACAGGGGGCAGTCTCCCTGGAGCAACTTGGTGTTAATGGTCTTACTCCGGAACCCAGTGGGGGTATGCTGAAGGAAGATTCAAAACATCTTTGTCCAGACACGAGTATACTACCCAGTTATTTTAGGATTACCTAACAACTTGGCCCAGTTTAAAGTACCGTTGGGATTTTAAAAGGCGATTCAGTTCGCTTACTGTAAGCCTCTAAGTTGCTCCAGTATAAACTAAAGAAAGGGAAATTACAGAGATATGAAAAATAAACCATGAATGTGCAGTCACTGTCATAACTTCTATTAGTACTCAATTTAGACATAAGAAACAACCTCTTATATTATTTTTTCCTAACTCCAATTACGTGTCATACATAAACACACCAGAAAATGTGCATCTCAGAAATACATCTACAAACCAGTTTTCTCTCAACACCCTCTCCAGATGTTTCCATTTTCTATCCCCCAGGCCCCCATATTTGAACCATAAATTAAGAACAGAAAAGTCAGATGACTGTAATTTATTGCAGTACAGTATACTAACAACAGTCAAAATACATGAAACCTGAACTGCCCCCCTTTTTTTATATTTTATAGATGAAAACATTGGGATTTTTTGTGATATATTGGTCTATATTTTGTCCCTGTTTTTAATTTAGAGGTATGGTCTCCTAACCTCACCTGCATGTGTCTACGTCTCTGAAAACGTGGCAGTTCATATGTTGCAGAGATGACAGTGAATAATGAAGAAACAGAATTTGTCATGTGGCTTTGCATTGGGAGAATGCAGGCCAGTGAAAGCAGGTTAGACTTGGAAAGTGACCACTGAAACTAGACTGTAAAGGTTTAAACAAGGGATGTCAAGCGATTAAAAAATGTATCTAATTAATGACAAGCTCTCTAATGAATCTAATGAATCGCACATATTTTTTTGCTGTAAAAGTTTCTGTGATTAAGTTAGAATTGACATGAAAAGTGGTTATACAACGCTGCTGGTGCAAAAAACACTGTCCAGAAATAATATGAGCATTATGCCATCGTCTAATCATGTTTCTGCATTAAGTATCGCATTGTAATGAAACACACACAAGAAAACACTATATAGACAAGGACAAATCAGCTTTGTTGAAACCATTGTGTGTTTAGAGCTATAGGTGCTTGCTCTGAGCTGTAATGATAGATGTCTGGCTGTCACATCTTCCTGTCCTCACCCTAAAGGTTGATCCGAGTGTGGCCTGATAGTAAAGTGACAGGCTTCACACTACTGGAATAGAGGAGCATCATTGGAGAGGACAAGGCTGGATTTCTCTGGTCGATCACTGTCAACCTCAAATAGAATAACTGAGTGTGCTTTCTCTGTTAGTTTTACACTGACGACCAGGCATGTCACAATTATGACTTTCTGATGCCCTTTGATGTGCAGTGACCTTAATTGTTGCAGGTTGGCTTCATGCAATATCTCTGTTTTTTAGCTCTCCAACGGTATTTTTTTGGGTCACAGCTGGACGAAGGCACATTGTCAAAGGCCTTGTTGCCTTGAAAACCTCTGAATAGTCAGAAATTAATTTTTTGTAATTATTTGTTTAATTTGATATAATGAATAATATCACAAAACCAATATGTCCTTGTTCCACAATAAGTATACTCAGTGTTATTTTGTCTCTTTATTCTTTGATTTACAATTAAACAGACAGTTTTTTACTGTGATTTTAAGCAATATATATTAGCTTTCTTGTATTATGCCTCATTCAAAAATCAGTTAGCTCGGTAATATAAATATATATATTATAAATTATAATTTTTCAGTTTCTGTTACTGCTTAATCAAATAAAAGAAACAAATCAAATCACTTTTATTTACCCATCATGTTACAGGTACAGTACATAAGAGTGAAATTCTTGTATAAAGCTTCCCAAACAATAGTGGCATACAAATAAAGGAAATAAAGAAAGAGAGAATAAATATACACTTGAAAACATATTCACAACAAACAAAAATAACAATCAAAACCCAACACCCCGTGTGGAAAAAATGTTTTAACTTTTTTTTTGTTCTCTCTTAAATATTAAAAAGCAAACATTTAGTTAGCAAACCAGTTTGAAAACTGCAGAAACTTTAAGAATGGGAATGGTATAATCTTACCATATTGCCAGTTCTTACTTGACATGGTAGATATTCAGGTCAACATGTCACATTTTGTTAATTCTGTTGTTCATTCAAACATATCTACATGTACATCTTCTTAAATTTGCTGCTTTCCCACAAATTGTAGTGCATCATTTTAACATATTGAAAAAAAAAACACATGTTAAAATTCAGCAAAAATGATGTGTTCCCTGTAAGACAGTGTACGTATTTTTCACAAAACATGACTGTTTGATGCTCGATCAACTGTACTTACCATCAATATATCCATTCCTTACACAGTAGTTAATATATTGAGAGTGTTAGGGATGCATGTGGACTGCACTGGAGATGTAAGTTTATGAGCAGCCAGCTGTTCTCGAAGTCAGCATGATGTTGAAATGGGGGCGCTGTGGTGGGCATTCACATCCATGGAGCTTTAAGAGTTATTTGTCAGGGTCGGGGTGGTCCTGGTTTCTGCTGAGTTGGGTCTGGAATCATGGCTCTAATCTAATAAAACGGTAAATAGCATTAGCAAAGAGAATGTGCTGACACAGCATGGCGTTCAACTTTTACCTTGACCTTGCTGAAGGATTCACATGTTTGATGCGCCTGTGGATTTGCGAGCGTGTGTGTATGTGTGAGAGAGAGGGAGGTGAGGTAGGGGTTTGGCGGTGGTGGTTTGATAGACAGTGGTAGGGCCAGAGATGGGCCGTGGGATGTGTGTTGTGTGTGGAGGGAGAATGCGCTATGCTGATGGTGAGTGCTTGAAGGTCACAGGATGGATGGAGGGCCTCCTCCCTTCTTCAGACTTTCCTCCCTGGGAGAAAGCAGGAATGCACCAATGCCTCCAGCAAAAGATTTACACAGCCACGGCTGTAGTGTGTTCAGTGCGGCTCTCTGATGGGAGAAAAAAAAAGCTTTTGTGCTATTGTGATCGTGATATGCCTGACAATTCATTCAAACACCTTTGGCATGAAATGAATATATTTATCATTACTTTGAGCAAGGAATTACTTAGGCTTGTCATGTGAAGTTGGTCACAATTCCCATAGCACACAGTAAAAGAAACCGGTAATTGGTCAAAGGGCTCATTTGCATTTTCTGCAAAAGGCCGCACCGCAAAGATGAATATTGTGATACCAATTAACTAACCAGATATTGTGCATCTATAGCATGTAGGTACATGAAAATAACCATACAGGCCTTAATTTGTCAGCCTACACTATATGGACAAAAGTATTTGGACACCTGTCTTTCAAGGTTTGACCATGGTCCGTTGCTTCAAGTGAAAGACAATATTCGGCTGACCGTAACATTTTGGACAACATCATGCTTTAAATGTTGTGGACACAGTTTGGGGAAGAACCTTTTCTATACCAGTGTAACACCCTAGAATTTCCTTCTAGGAATGAGTGCTTTGTGTTGTTCCACTTAAATGTTAATATAATATTAAATGTTAATATAAAGTAAGGTTTGTTTCTACCTCAGAATATGTGTACTGTGTCTTTAAGAATGTCAGCAAGGTAGCAAGTTTGTGTGTGTACAAGTTAGGCTATGTTCATTTTCATTGGTTTGTTATGTGTTAAGACCTGCCCTCTGAGGAGAGGAGAGGCTGCGATTGGTTTAGAGGGAGAAAACCGAGAGAGAGGGGTAGGGGGGAAGGGGGCGTTTGTAAAGAGCAGGGAGAAGAGAGAGGGAAGCGGGAAAAGAGAGAAGGAGAAGAGTTTAGGAGGAGGAGAGAAAGTTTGAGAAAGAGAAGAGTTAAGATTAGAAAAGTAAAGTTTAGTCAGCCTGAGCCATATCCACACGATAACTAGACCGGAGCATCAGGACTGAATAAGACGGGAAGCCGTGTGTGTCTGGACCGAGTGAGACCAGACAGCGCCCCAGATCACCGAGCGGTCTGAGGTTCCTCTGGCTGCATGGGAGAGGACATCACGCTGGGGGTTCAGGACCGAGCATGAAGCCGAGCCACTGAGGCTTAGAACGGGACTTCCCCATCGTGATTGGGCCTCGCCCACGAGTGTGAGGTACGAGTGTTTGGTTTTGTTTGGCTCAGGAGAGCGAAGAGGCCATTTTATGATTTGTGGGCCACAACGAACCCGAGCAACGTCTCAGGCCTGCAACAAGGGGGTGTATGAATGACTGATTGGTAGAAATAGCAAGTTAGTTATTCAGTGCGCTGAAGGGTCAGTGAGGTTCTAAAGTAATGTGTTATGCATATACTGAGCTGGTTCCTGGTGAGAATTGACCATTTGATTAAGTTATCACTGTAAGGCACGTTAAAATTTTGTTGGGTCTACATTTCTTTGTGTGTGTGTGTGTGTGGGGGGGGGGTTAAATATATGTTACACATAATTGGATGTGTGAGTATTTGAATACATGGAATTTCAAATTTATTATTTTTGAAAATATTGGGGGCCAGAGAGTGCTGTGACGGACCTTTCTGAGCGGTGCAAGTGTCACACTGGTGAACGTACAGAGCCACGTCTGTGTGACAGCCTGGCCAATAAAACCGAGCGTGTAGGCGGTTCAAAGTCTTCGCTGTCCCATAACGGCCTGCTCCCACCGCTCCGTGGACCAAGGGAAGGACTGCAGACCGCAAGGACTGCCCTCACGCCGTCCGTCTGTGTCCAGTGGCGGTAAAGCAAACCGTCCCTCTCGAACAAGCTGCTCCACTGTGACATGAACGCTTTGTGCTCCAAGTCCCCATCTGCAAGAGTCACAAAAGCGCGTTCACAGTCACTGTTCCACACGAACGCTTGCCCCTTTTGCGTGAGGTGGTGTAACGGGCTAGCAATTGTGGCAAAATCCCACACAAACCGCCTATAGTAGGACGCCAACCCCAGGAAACTCCGGAGCTGGCGGATGTTGGCCAGTTCTTGACAGGGGGTGACCTTGGACGGGTCTGTAGACACTCCACTCGCGCTGGTCACATGCCCCAGGAATGCGGTCTCACGGCAGAGCAGATGACACTTGTTCGGGTGCAGGCGCAGGTTGGCGCGCCGTATGGTGGTGAACACCTCCCGTAGGTTCCCCAGTGCCTTGTCAAAGTCCGGAGCGTGCACTAGGGGTTCGTCCAGGTAGACCACGCAGCGGCGAGAGTGCAGGATGCCCCTCAGGACCCTGTCCATGAGCCGTTTGAATGTGGCCGGGGCATTACATAACCTGAATGGCATTACCCAGATTTGCATTAGCTCGTGCCCGGTGGTCGTCTTTGCCCGCGCCACCGGAACTAAATCCACCTGCCAGTAGCCATTCCACAGATCGAGCGAGCTGAACGAGGTGGAGCCGGCAATGCAGTCCAGGGCTTCGTCAATGAGAGGGAGCAGGTAGGAGTCCTTGCGCGTCACCGCATTTACCCTCTGGTAGTCCACACAGAATCGCCAGTATGCACTGGTCCTGGATGCCCCCGATCAGGAACGAGTGTCCGAAAGGGAGCCGTTCTCCCGGCCGGCATGGTCACACTCTGTCCCGTGACAGTGGTGATCCCCCACCGGACTGTCCCATTGTCCGCCACACAGTCTGTGTCGGCCAAAGGTCCGTCCCGAATCAGCGACATGGTAGACCCGGTGTCCACTAGCGCGTGGCATGGCACGCCATTGCGCGCCATTCAAACTGCAGTCCATGTACAGTCCGTCCTGACCAGCACGCGCACTAAATCCACAGGATGGGGAGATGGGGACTGAGGCGGGTGGTAGCTTTCCCTCGGCGCCACCTCGACTCAGTTTACGTGCTGCTGGTGTACACAGTCCACAGGCTGCTGGGGTACGAAATCCACAGGCGTAGGAGCGGGGCATTGGCGAGCGATGTGCCCCAGCTCTCCGCAATGGAAACACCAATGTTCGGCTCTCGATGCCGTGTCTGTAACCTTGGTACGCCGGGGCGGCTCCACTGCTCTGCAGACCCGTGCGTCGTCGTCATTGCTCGCCGCGTGGGATGCCTGCCGGACCCGTCCGGTTGTGGTGGGTGCCATGCGCTTGTCCGCCAAGACATGCTCGACCCGCTCGGCTGTGTCCACGGCTTGCTTGAGGTTGCTGGGTGCGGTGAGTCGCACATGTTCCCGCAGCCACTCTGGCTGAAGGCCGCGTAGGAAGGCGTACAGTGTAAGCTCTTCCTGTACAGCCACTGGGAAATCTGGATGGCCTCGCCAGCTCAGCTGTTGGAGGTCGGCGTCGAAGGTGCCCAGGGTCTCACCATCGGAGCATTGCCTGGTGACCAGCTGGGCACGGGCGTCCTCCAGACGAATTTGCCGGCCGAACCGGCGCTGTAGGGTGCTCTCGACAGCAGGCCATGAACTCTGTTTGTCCGGTAGATCGTCCAGGACCTGTAGCACCTTCCCCTCGAGGGTCAATGCAACCCGGACCACCGTCTCTGCTGAAGACCAGCCATTGTACCTTGCCACCAGCTGCACTTGAGTCAAGAACGAGTCTGGCGGCTCGTCGCCCTTGTACGGCGGGAGCTTCACCGCCAAGCCACTGGGTTGCCGGCGCTGCTCGATGTCATCTTCCTCGTCTCGTGGCACGCTTAGTTATCCACCGCCGTCACTCGGGCGCTCATCTGCCGGTGTCGGCATCCTCTGCTGTCTCCCGGGCATACTCAGATGTCGCCGCCGATCGATGCCTTCGTCTCTGAAGCTGTTTTTGCCTCTGGGTCTTTGTCTTTGGCCTGGCCCCCTCCAGCCACCGGATGAGCTCTTCGATTTCCTCGAGCGTTGAAACCTCCATCGTCCCACTTCTGACACCAGTGCAGCGTTTTGCGTGGGCCAGGAAATGGAGCTAACTCGAGGAATTTCGTTTAGCTCTTGAACGGGAGAAATGTCTCCAAGCTTGTTTATTCTTTGTCAGAGTAAACACAAACACCAACAGTAGAGGGTTAGCTTGTTAGCTAGTGCAGACCCTCTCATGCTCATACACACAGAAAACCTGCCCAGGTACACAAACCGACTGAGACTCTCCCCAGCAGTGACACACACACATTCTCCCCAAACACATTAAAACACTCCCCAACATGTTTACAAATACTAACTCCCCTCCCCACAATCAATAGCAACATCTCCCTGGGAACGGAAGGGAGCAATGCATTATGGGGGCAACTGCCCCCTACAGTCCAACTCGGCTACACTATTTAGATTAAATTCAATACTTTCTTTTACTTAGTTAGTATTATTGTCTAATGAGTCCCTCTTGCACACAGTAAAGTGTATAGACATAGTCTTTGTTCAGCCGCAGTTAGGGGCTTAGTGCAGTGAGTGACAGCAGAGGGGCCTTAATTCACCATATAAAGGCTTTTGTCTAGTGAACCTGGTGCTGCCTACTACAATTCTGTAACAACAGACATTGCCAGCATGACTGTCCAAGTACATTTATTGTCCAAAATCAGTTTGTAACATTATAAAATCTCTACAGAACGAATAACCACAAAAACACTCAAAAACTCCAAAATCTTGTGGAAAGCCTTCCTAGAAGAGTAGAAATACCTGCAAATGGGGGGACTGACCCTATACTGAAGTTTCATGATTGTCCCAATTCCATATAGTTTATCTCTTGTATTCACTTTAATGCTCACATTTTTCCACAAATATTCAGATAAATGAAAACAAAATTGCAGCTGAATGAGTGAAGAGTATTTCAGAATAAAATCATAATCCAGTCCTTCTGATCCACCACCCTGGAGAGACTAGTTACCCAATCTCTGATCTTACCTCTGATATTTAAAGAGGAATTCAGCCCATTTTTAGACATTTTTGCATATTAAAAAAAAATCACAATGTAAACAGAGTTACTAAGAGTGTTTGATGTAAAATGCTGCTTTCTACAGAAAGTCAAAACTGACTTCAGGGGTTGTGATGCAAACCAGATATTTAAAGCCCTGTCTCATGTCTAACACAGTTTCATGATTGTTTTGAAATGAGCTTTTGGCCTAAAACATATTTTTTCATTCAATGCCTGGTGGGAAAGTACATGCAGGGTGTTGAGAGGCAAATAAGTACGATCTTTTTTTATGAACAATAAATGTACAATAAAAGTTGGTGAAGTGAGAAATATATCTATATTAAAATTGGAAGTAGATATATATTAGGGGTGGGCCGAATCCGAATCCGGTATTCGGAAAGGCACAAATAATGTGTTTTTTACATATAAGGTATTCGGAAAAATACTGGAGAACCCTGGTACACACTCGTGTGGTTAGGACACTCACCCTGCGATCAGAAAGTCATGGGTCGATCCTGAAGACCGCTAGGCACCACTGAGGTACCCTGAGCGCGGTACCATCCCGGGTGCAGGGTTCATGACTACCAATACTTCACTTAGTGAATGGGTTAAGTAGAAGAACAATTTCGTGTTGTTCACACTGTGTGCAGTGATGTGTTCATGTCTCTAACATATATATTCATCCCCTTTGCTATGAAGCCCCTAAAAGGTTGCAACCAATTACCTTCAAAAGTCACAAAATTAGTGAAATGAAGTCCAACCTTGTGCAGTCTAAGTGTAACATGTCAGTATAAACACACTTTTTCAAAAAGGCTACAAAGGCTGCAAGACCACTAAGCAAGAGGCATCACACCATGAAGACCAAGGAGTTCGGCAAACAAGCCAGGGACAAAGTTGTTGAGAAGTCAGTATGTGTTAGAAAAACATCATAATCTTCAAATGGAAAGAACATGGAACCACAACAAACCTGCCATGAGAGGGCCGCCCATCAAAACTCACAGACGCGCAAAAAGGGAGGCAGCAAATATAGAATAATGTTTTCAGACATTTTATAGTAAATATCATATTAGGACTAGTTCTTTTGAATTTATAATATTTAAATAACTGCATGCTGTCTAATTTTAAAGAATGGTCATTTGAAAGTCTAGTAACCTGCAAACTACAGCATCAGTTCAGTGGTTTTAAAGAATTCCTCTACATGTCCATTTTCTCTTCAACGAGATAGACAATCAATAGAATTCAGCCTAGTGACTCCTGAATCCATAGCAGACCATCTTCAAGAAAAGGTGTTAAGTTCTCTCTGACAGATTCTTTAAAGGAATGGTTATTTTTGCTTGAAGGTCTTAGTCTTAGAGAGCCTGTTCTTCTTTTAATATAGGGATTATGTTTCTGAGAGGGAAAACTCTCCTTAACCCAACATATCTTTTGTCAAGTATGATATTTTTATGGTGCTATAAAGTTTTCGGTTTGTTTGTAGTTCATTGGTTTCTAATCTTTTTGTGATTTTTTTTCGTCTTTGCAGTGTGACTGATTTTTCTGCAGATGCTTTATGTAGACAAGCTCAGGTCCACCTCTGCATGAATGCCTTAGAAGTATTCCTCTGATCCACCTTGCCTTAAGTCCTCCTGCCATCAACTCATCCACTCTGGATCAGGCTGGATTTGAAAATGTCATGTCTGTTTCTCTTCATTCGGAGAGGACTTTTTTTCGTTTGCTCCCCCACCTTAAGCAGCACAGCCTGCATTTCTTGGGGGATATTGGAAATTTATGACATCTCTCCCCTCAAAAAAGTCACTCTTGCACTTGCTGACCTTCACCCAGGTAGAAGGATGGAGAGGGATGCTATGCGGGTTTTTTATCAGTACAAGCTCTGTGGCTACAGCACTGGGGATAAAGTGAAAGAGACATGAGCCAGCAAGGTCACCCCAAATAAGGGCATCTGCTTGGCTAATAAATGGAGTAGTCAAACACAATTTTAAATGGAAGTGTTGGATGTCTTCCAATGAAAAAAACAGTTCTACGTGTCTCAGGTAGGTCATGAGTTCCCTGCCTTTTAAATGGACCCAAGACGTAAAATATTTAAAATGGAACAGCAAACTTTATACTTCCTTCAAAACACTTGTATAATGTCAAAATATTCAGGTGGGGGTTGAGGTCAATTTTAAATGAAATTTGACCATTTAAACCTTTCTAGTTGTGCACATTAAGGAGTACACCTAGAATCCATGTGGCAGTGGAAATGGTTGATGTTTCAGCACAGTTCAGTCTTCAGGCAGGGTTCATCTCTAATATAAGCAAACATAACATGGAATAATACTAGATTAAAACTAAAGTAACAGCCAGTCAAATGTTCCTGTCCGCTGATGACACACGCACCCCGTGCTGCACTGTCACTTTCTGACCTAATAGTAGTAGTGATGGGTCGTTCATTTTGAACTAATCTTTAATGTGACTCAGGGACAACGAGTCGTCTCGTACGAGTGATTTGTTCAGTCGCGCATGTGCATTTGCACTACATCCTATAGTTTCTGTATTGGAATTATTGAGTCTCAAACCCAAAGGTTCGAGAGATGCACTAATCTATTCTCTTTCCAGCTCAGGCTGCATAGGTTAACATTAAGGGGCTGTCACGTGATGAACGTACGACTCAACCTCGAAGACTCGAGAGATGAACTAATCAATTCTCTTTCCAGCTCAGCCTGCATTGGTTAGCTAATTGGCCTCCGGGTGATGAACGAAGGACTCAAACCCAAAAACTTATCAGATAAGAGGTGAGGAGAGCGAATCATAGACTATCACAGCTATGCTGATGATACCCAGATTTACCTAGCCTTATCACCGAACGACTACAGCCCCATTGATTCACTCT
>JBBKCR010000034.1:4601291-4612387 GCA_037577295.1 Ladigesia roloffi | reverse complement strand
CACACTCGCACACACGCACACACACTCACACACTCCCACACGCACACACACTCACACACACACACACACACACACACACACACACATACACACACATTGTTTGCACCCTTTTTACTATTCTTATTCATCAGAGTGCATGTTAAATGTATCTAGGTGCACACCTGATTAATAAGTACTCAGCCTGTACGTTGCCCCACTTTTTTGCTTTTAATGAACTTCAGTGTTTCCTCTGCTTCGCTGTGAGAGGGCTTTTGTGAGTTGGGGAAAATCTTAATTACAGTATGTTTGCTTGCACCTGTTGAGCAACCAGCAGGGACGTTTGAGTAAATAAACTTCATTACCCACTCAGGCATGTGCTGAACCCTAATCTGCTTTTTATCCAAGCTTAACCAAATGCCGAAGCTTCTACTGTTTTCTGGTAGAAGGCCAAACTCGAATAGTTTTTCTTTTTTTTTCAGTGTAAACCTATTCTGCAATGTCAGACTTTCAATCCTTCTTATCTTGCTTGACAAATTGGCTGGTGCTTTTATTTTCATTATGTTTGTGTGGATTTAAGAAACAAAAACACTTCACTTTAGAATGAAACAGAACGAGACTTTAAGCTTGATACATGCAAATGACCACCGCCTTGTGTGGCTGAACAACTCATTATAACTTCACTGGCTATAGGCTGAATGAGTGGTCACATGTAAATGTGTTCATGGTTGTGACATCACAAAAACAAATTTAGGCTGCACAAAAACAACCTTAGACAGTGAAGCTGGTGGTCTGGTGGTTAGTGAGTTGTCCCTGTGATCAGAAGGTCATGGGTTTGAATCCCAGGACTGCTAGTGGCACCACTGAGGTACCCTTGAGTAAGGTACCATCCCTGCACAGTGATCCCTGGGCGCTCCTCATTGGTTGCAGCCCTCTGCTTCAATTGCTGAATGGATTAAATACAGAGAAAAAAATTCACATTGTGCTGTGGTTCACGTGTGACTATAAGGGGCCACTTTACTTTATCTTCATTTCTAGATATGGACTGTATGAAATAGAGGTAAGCAGCATGTCTTGAAACTTGTGTATATTAATCAAATTTACTTTTGATTCTCACTGATTTTGTATCCTTTAAATGGATTGAGCCAAGAGTGAGAATAATGATTTTCCTTCTTTCTCTCAGAACTACTTTGCCCATCTTCCCAAGCATCTTTTCTTGATTATTCCCCCTTGGCCATGTAGTTTGGTTCAGGATGTCAGGCATTCAGCCCTCGCTGTGGTCAGGCCGGCAGTGTGCACACACTGTAGTCAGAGTGATTTCCATGGAAATGATTTTGGAACTGGATATATTTTCCCCCCTTTTTTTTTACTACCTAGTGGAGAGGCGGCAGCTTTGAGGTGGTAGAAAATGGATTCCAGGAGACAGGAGGAGAACAGAGAGGGAAGGGATGATTGCTGAGCGGCAATGCTGCTAGATATGGCATGATTGTATTCTCACCGATAACCCCATGCAGCTCCGCTATAATGGCCAATCCATTTAAATAGCCTTATCTGGCCTCCCCCTGTGGAAGCTCGCTGCTTTAGTCTCCACATTGCATGAGGGAGAGAGAGAGATAGAGAGAGATGAAGAAGCGAGGGATGAGAGGGGTCGTTGAGCATTACCATATAAATGACCGTATCTGATACAAGTAAATGAGAGATCAACACAGGTACGAGCGTGTGGCTGCACATGATGCTTGAAAGAGAAATACATTTTCTGACGGCATCTGCAGAAATCGCCAAAGCCTGCCTGTCGCTGTAAGTGATCTCCGTGGCCGAGGCTGCTCACTATGAAACACCAAAGACTAATGAATATTTGCACTTCAGACATTTAGCACTTAGGAGCCACACCACCAGCAATAGCAATGTCATTTTACATTATTTCACACTTGAAATAGAAACGTGGGCAAACTCAACAAAACATTTGTGTAGAAACACAACGTGCCAAAATATTTGTATAGAAATAGAATTTACCAAAACATTTGCATAATGTACAAGAGAATATATTCATTACAATTTAATATTTACATCTTTAAGTTATTTTTTATTATATTTTTTGTTGAATAGTATGTGAACGTTACATGACTTTAATAGTTTTTTCTGTTGTCTAGACAGTGTATTGGAAAGTTTAAACTAATATGCATTTTGAATTAGTAATTAGACTTCTGTTGAACTTATATTGACCTTATGCTGCATATGCTAAGCTTATGATAAATGTGTACTTCTCATTTGATTCAAATTGTACTAGTTTCAGATCTTCATATATAGATCCTTTTTCGTTATGTTAATTATCCTCTCTTGGAAACATTGTGTGTATTTATGGTTGTAGTCATTCTTCTGGTATTCACATGACTGAAGAACATAGACAGTAATTAACTAACTCACAGTCTGAAAGAGAAGGCGCTGGGATCAGCACCTCCCCTACTTTATAAGGGACAGACCTTAGGATAAGCTCAGGGAGAGAAGAGAGAGACATCTTTTATTCACTACTTTCATTTATTTTCTTATAACTAATTTACTATTAATTGAGATTCTTAAAGAACTTTGCGCTTTGGTGTGTGATTTAAAAGAGAACTGCCTTTACAACAGTCCATTGCATTGTGCCACTTGTTGACACTGAAAACAGTGCAGACAAATGAGCAGATAAATCGGCTTAACAATGATATTAACCTACCAACATATTGTTTTTGATTTATCAACATAATATCACAAACATGCACAAGAGATAACAAGCTAAATTTCCTGCAGCACTCTGTAAACTGCTGTTCCTGTCATCAAAATTCAGTTTAGTACATTTCACATTGTGTCCGGGAGCTGACACTCACCTGCAGTGTTTGGAATGATGTGGTTGTTTCAAATCTTTTTGAAAAAAGTGTGAAATAATAAAACCAGTTAAATAATTGATGCATTTTGTTTTTTTCAATAAGATTCTCTCTCCTCTCATTTTAAGCAAAGAAAACTCCATTAAAAAAAACAAAATAATGAAATAAAAACATGCTATTTCTGATTTGCAGTATTTATAAACCACGGGGTCAATAAATTGCTGATATGTATTTACAATATACTTTATATATATTATAAATAATACTGAAGTAACTATGCAATTTCACTTCAGTGACACATCGAAAGAATGATAACTCAAGACCTAAGGGTTAATTATGTATAACATTGATGGACAACTATGAATAGATACATTTTTTTTAGGTTAATGATGTACTGGAGGACTATACAAGTATGGTTCTATAATGAAATACTTGTAGATAGCTATGAATCAGTCGTACATTTTCAATGTATAATTGTACTAAAGCGCAGATTGGTATTCTTTCAAAAAAAATGTATGTACCATGACCCATGTGAAGGTCATAAACTTGTGTGTAAAAACCAGTGAATTAAAATCCTTAAGCAATTATTCTATATTGAAAACGTAATATGTGTCTCATTTTATCTTCACATTAGTTTATTAAATCACTGGGCAGAGCAGTAATTCTGTTTTTTTTTTATGACATCAACGTATTGATTCCCTGGGGCATGCTATTTTGGTATATAAATCCTGAATCAGGCTTTGGGCCAGGCATTCATCTAGCTGTCAGCAGACTAAGGGACAGAGACAGATAGGGATAAAGACAGAGGGATAGACTCAAAGAAAAACGAGCCTTGAGGGATTCTTATTGAAATTAGGGCTCTTTTAGGAAGCCTCTGTGTTTTAAGAACCTTTGACAACACACTGGATTTTTCCTTAATAATCGAATGCTTATTGATTTTTTAAAAAGCATTTGCAAAAATGCTTCCTGATATTTATGAACGTATGTACTTATATGTATGTAATAAATGTGTGTATAAGTGTATGTATATTTTTACATTTATATGTAAATAATTGGTGGTTGTCCTCTGGACAGAATTTATTCCAGGCTGAAACACTCCAGACAAACTCACTGTGAACAAGAGGAAATATGAGAATTGATTGGATTTTGTGGCATCACAGAAACAGTTAATTTAAAACAGGCTGTTTTTTCAATGCAGGACTGAATGGGAAAGGGAGTAAGCTACATGTTTTAAACCTAACAATTTGAGCTGAAAGCATGGCAAGCATTGACCTATATCCAAAGTGACTGACAGTCTGAGCAAATACTCACTTTTCAGGACAGTGAATGAACCAGATGAAAGTTTTAAGTACTGCGGGAAAATAGGTAATGCATCCGGAGAGGTGCTCTCTGAATAGATGAATCTTTGGGATGTTTAATACCTTCATTAAAGATGCAGTTTTATTATCTGAAGTAAATAACACTCTGAAATCAACACAATATAAACATGAAATGAAGCAAAATTAGGGGAACAAGGCATGATGTAAGGAGGAATAGGATAGATTGCTTTTCCCCAGTGGCTATAACCAACCCTGGTATTGTCCTCGCATTAATATCCTAATATTTAAGGGTTCCATTGGCTAGAAAATCTTCCTGTAACCTTTTCTTTTCAGACAGTTGAAGACAGTGATGGCAGAAGACGGGGTAGCGGGTTAGCTGGGTTAGTAATGGTAGCCCCGTTCCCAGGCCCTGGACTCAGCTTGACTGGTTTTCTGGTGCCGTTATGTTCGTCCACCGGGGGGATTTCTTTGAAAGCCTTTCTGCTGAAAGTGAGAGGAGTTTATTTATGCATTAAGGATTTTGATTAATTCCTCCCCAAGGCCTTTGGGCTTATTGAAGGGAACATGCTAAATCGGCTTTCAGCTGAAGGAGGCTCCGGGCTCTAAGAGAATAGAATGCAAGCGCTGGCTTCTTATGAGAAAAGAAAAAAGAACCCAGCTGATAAATATGTAATCAAAGTGTTTCATAATAGCAGAGACATTTAACCCAGCCAGGTCCTGCTCACGCAGTCCTCTTGAGGCTGAAGCCCCTGCAGCATTCAAAGCTGTTTCCTTCAGTTGTCCAAAGGAAACATTTCATATGTATACGTGTGTATTCCGGTGTGTGAATGTCTGGCGTATGAATGTATGCTTGCATCCTACATGTGTATGGCTCTTTTTGAAGAGAAAACTCTTGGAATATATTTATTTTTTAAATTCAGGCTAGGACTGTAGATGTAGAATGCTTCTTTGAAAAGGACCCCCAACAGTAAAGTGGAAATCTGTTCCTACATCAGCTCTCCTCCTCAGAGATTTCTGTTGCGACAGTGAGCCCTGGTCATCCAGTTTTTTATGCATTTAAATTTATCAGCATCAGAGATGCCATCCTCAGTGAAGGCACAGCAAGAAACCAGGCCTGTAGATCTGGGCAAATTCCTTTAAAACAGAAGTGAGGTTTGAATGCTGAATACACGTTTCGAAATGTATTCAGTAGCATATTCTGTTACAACTCCTAAAAAGTAGAACACATATTGATGAGACACAGATATTTATTCAGTTTACAAAGTTGTTTGTTTTTGCTATTTGAGAGTTTCTTGCATATAATCCTTCCGGTAATTTGTTTCATGAAATGTCTGATTATTTGAAAGAAAGTCTAGTATTGTCATTACCACATGGGACAGTTGTTTGACCATTCACTAGGTACTGCTTAAAAGCAATAAACTCCTGTCTTTTGTGTTTTTACATGTGACCCAGTACTGTAGTTTACCATGTGTTATAATCAATATACTTGTTGATTTCCTACTTACAATATCATCACACAAATCTGCTGCAGATGTTGTTGAGTTTAATTCTATTATCGTTCCAGTGATAGCCGATGTAATGCTGGTATGCTTTGTGAACTTGTATCGACTTGGGTTAAATATTGCATCCCTGTTTGATCCCACGTTTTAATCACCCTCACGTTCAATCTGACCTAAACAAACTAACTGCATAATGTAATTGTCATTGTTGGGATCTTTGACCCCATCTTTTAATACAAACTCACTGCACTTTAATTAGCTCTTCCTTTGGGCATCTCTGGTGATCATTATCCTAATGAGGGTACGGGTATTTATCCTCCATTGATTTGCTGTGTGTATGGGCATCATGTTTGCCTGCGGCCGGTACGTCCGTCCAGCTTTCCTGCTAAGCTAGTCGGTCCAGGCGCCTATTGTTTCACAGTAAACACTCGTTTTTAAGCACTAATGAATGACTCCTACGATGCATGGCTGTCAAAGAAAGCACAAATAATGGATTTACATCTTTGTAAATGGGCAAAACATAGCATCCGCTCGCCCTTCAATTGGTTATGCAGTTCACCGGGGCCCCAATTAGTCTTGATGGAAGGCATTTTCTGTGGAGCGGAAAAGGCTGCCTGTGCTGTTCCGCCTGATAACATGATTGATTGGAATATTCTCTAGCTGGTCCGGCGTGGCTGGGAGTCATTAGAGAGTTCTTCACCAAGTGCACTGCATATCTGTTTATGATTCAACAGTTTGCACCAGGGTCGTTAATGAAGGAGGAATAACACAGACCGAAGATCTGACTTTGACATAAGCCTGAGCGTCAACTGTGGTGACAGAAACCAGAACTAGAGACAGTTCAGCTTGAAGGACACTGGCCACTTCTGTTGATATAAGACTCAAGGTCTCATTCCTTTTCCATTGGAATTGTGTGTGATATCACAAATATCAGTGTCATCTTCATAAAGAAGTCCTAAAAGACAATAAAGTATGTATAATGCTACAGGATAATAGATTCTGATGAATAAGAATAAGTTTGCAAATATTTTGTAAGTCAACAAAAAATAAGTCACAAATGTGATTTATTTTTAAAGGGACCTAGATTGGTTCAATGGGTGGTGGTAGGGATGGCTGATCACTTGTATACCAGTATTGCAATTTATAGAGGTGAAATTTTCAAATTGCAAATACAAAAAAAAAAAGAAAAAATGTTGTTAAACACGTGGGGAAATTCAAAATAATTACATGTGACATGTGGAATCTGTGGTCAGATGATAGAATATTTAAACCATTTACCAAGCACTCATGAAGGTATTGTGTATATAGTTAACAGCACAGTTAACATTAATCACATGACACACTGAAACCTTTCAGACATTAATTATCAAATCTCGGAGCAATATTGTTTGAATTATATTTAAATTCAATTGGAAAATAATGTAAAATGCTTTCCCATTATTTTCCATTTTGAAGTGGTAATGTATCTGTCCACTGTGTTTTATACTGGGCCTTAGTGATGTAAAAGTGGTTTCTTGGAACTTTGTTCTGAGCAGCATTCACATTTACATCTTAAAGTCTTTTATTTATAATACAAGTTAAAAACAACACAAAATTATATTGCAAAATCCTCCACTCTTAAATTGAAAACATGTAATCAAACATTGGTCCATTTTTGTCATGTATTTTCATGCTTTTGTTTTGTACTTGATTAACTTCAGTTATTTACATATACTTTTATTAATTTAAAATGAAAGATCAATACATCAGTAAAGATAAATAAAATGCATGAGTGTATGATAACAATTTAAAACATTCATATTCACACACACACACAATTACATGCAGACACACACACACTTATCTAGACAATAATTATATCAAATTTTAAACGCGGCTCATCCTCTGGTGATTTGAACAATAAAATACAAACTAAATTATCAGAAATGGCATCTTGTATTGGACACCATGGCTTCAGTTGAGTTGATAACCATGTTGCTGGCCTGAACTTTAATTTATCAAAAGTAATCATATCTTAAACTGCAGTAACAATAACAATCAGAAAATTTGCATTCAGATATTTGGCTTAAATTGTTCCGCTCTAGGAAGAATCTCCATACAATCTAAAAGTTCTATATTAAAAGGGTGTGTTTCCCTAAAACCATATGACTAAGCTTAGAACTATTGCTTAATCTTTGTTCATCCATCCACCCATTGTCTGAACTGCATATCTTCAGCCAGAGTATTGAGGGGTGCAGGAGCTAATCCCAGCAGTCACAAAGTAAAATCCCTAGACAGGTCGCTAGTCTATCACAGAACTTTTTTTATTATTATTATTTTTTGTTGCAAGCTAAAAGATTTCGTTTTTTGACTCAATCTAGTCAGCCACCCCTTTGCAGTAGAAGATTTGACCGTAACTAGTATCTGTTGTTGGTACACAATGCAATTTAGTCCAGTTTACTCTTGATTAGTAGTCTAATGGATGTTATTAAATGCAGCGCCATGTCCTAATTACAAAATGCCAGGCTCATGCATCATTTTAATTGATATCCACCTTGTGCCACATGTGCTGCCAATATTTAATGAGAACTCCCTGAACAATCTCACCTGATGCCAGGAAGAAGTTGTAGAGGATCAGTCTGGAGCAGCGTTCATGACCATACTCTTTACAAACCTTTGAACTCATTAGTTCACTTATCCGAAGTGACGGGTGCTTATAAGAGAATTTTTATTAGAAATCTGATTTTATATTCTCTGCAATGAGAAGTTCAGTTTGTTTGTTATCCATTTATCATCATTATGCCTAAAAATGTATATAATTCAGTTTAATTAATAGTAAATATAGATAAAATGTGGCAGAAGTTTGCAGGTATTTTTACAGTCATTTTCTGTAACTGACAGAGAATATTTGTGATTGAGAAAAACATGTGATACAGTAACTACTTCATTTAATGGCACTGTTGTGCTGTAGCAGATCAATGTAATTTTGTATCTTATGATTACTTTAAATTTACCGATCATGGCTGCCCCAGAAAACTGCTGTAAATATACCATCAATTATGTGGCAAGGACATATATTTATCCCATGTGATGGTAAAGCCATAGGACATTATATACACTCCACTCTGTATTTTTACAGTCCTTTAAACATATTATTGAGCTGTGTGACAAGAAAAGTGCTCAATTACAACAAACGCTGCTGTGGCTTTTCAATAGACACAGTCACGTTCAGCACTAAAAAGGCATTTAGAAGTAGAAACTGCAGCACTGTAAGAACTGTCTTGGTACAAAGTGTCCTGAATCTCAAACAATGGAATCTTGAAGTCAGTCTGTTCCTTCCACTGACAGCACTGTCCATCCAGCTTGTAAAAGAATGCTGGTAGGTCCAACTGAAATAAAATCTGATCTGATATCAGTGTGAATTTGGGGATTTAAATAAGATTTAGGAAACAAAAGACCACTAAAACCCTGGCTACATTATTGTATCAGCTATAAAACCACCTATTCACACTAAATAAAAACACTGTAAAGGAAAAGGAAAGAAAACTAAAGGGAAAGGTGACAAAGACAAAGAAAAAGCAGGAAAACAATGGCAAAATCTGAGAGCGATACATAGCAAAACAAACCAATAGAGAGAAGAAAAATAGGGGAAGAGAGAGAGAAGGAGAGAGAGAGAGAGAGAGAGAGAGAGAGACAGAGAGAGAGAGGCAGATAGAGAATGAAGTTGGACAAAGTGAGAGAGATGCTATGATTTTTCCTTCCACTCCCCATTTCTATTTTGCACCTCACAGGAAAATTGGCTCATTAGCCTGTTTAAATGTTTGAACCTGACAGAAACACAGAGACAGAGAGAGGGAGAGAAGGCTGAGTTTCATGATGCTGAAGAGAGAGAAGGTGGTCAGCTCTCTTGTGGCACGGGCTTCGTTAACCCTTATTTGCTTAACGAGCAGTTGCAGTTTCCAGGCTGGCAATTAGCCAGCCCCCCCGACCCTGCAGACCCCCTCTTAGCCCTCCATTGAGCTGCTTTAATATTCGGGAGAGCGACTGGCCTTCTGCCACTCACACCCTAAGCCTCGGCAGGAGACACACACATCCCAGTCCTCTCTGTGGCTGCACTGACAGGTGGGCTTTACCATCGCCCTGGGCTTGCCATAGGCACTCTTTGCAAAGTTATTGTGCGATTGCAATTTTGCGGCAGACGATAAAGCATTTGATATAAACGAATCAAGCCAGGCACCCAGAGCATGCCTGACTACACACACAGCCTCACCTGATCTGAGCGGCATTCGGGGCTAATGCACAGCAGAAGTGGCCGAGTGGCTCGTTAAAAAGGTCGCCTTTTGTGTCTCTGTGCAGTGTGCTGAATGGCTGAGACCAGAATAAGCAGATAGACACTGGAAGATCCAACACAGACCCTGATCTACTGTCCACTTGAACAACTTTCCACTCTGAGTGCAGTGCGTGGTTGAAACATCAGACACACGATCTTCCAAGGAATGGTATTGGACCACAAGGGCCATAGACAATGACTGACCAATCAAGGATCCACATGTAATAGAATATGTCATTTGGATTGGATGGGAATTCAGAACTTAGAACTGATTCTACCAATTTTAATAATAATAAAGTAAGCATGTATTTTTCAAACATATCAAGCTGTCATCTATATAGACATGAACACTCCGGCCCTTTCATGCCTTCAGTGCAGGCCCACAGAATACTGTTAAATACATGTCTGTAAAATCTATTTCTTTTATTATTTTAAATAATCAGGTTCTAGCATAAACAATTTCAGGACATATCCTTTGTACTACTTTTTAGAGTGTTTGTCCTCTAAAAGGCCTCAAACACCTTACTTATACTAACTGTACCTTTCCTCTTCTATTGTTTCATCTTCCTCTGTCTCTATCTCTCTTCCTTTTCCTCTATTGGCCTCTTTGTCCTTGAAAACTTGAAACTGCTTATGCCTCCCAAGTCACATCATTAGAGTGGTCATCCTTCATCAGCTCACCTTGACCTGCTTTTCTTTTTAAAGGCACTTCTTCAAGGCTTTTCATGTGTGTGTGTGTATGCCTGTGGCCCAGAAAAGGGGTCAGATAACCTATTGATCTAATGAACTGTAGGTATTTAGGCGGTTATTGTGGTTCTCCAGAATTAACCCTGAACCCATGTCAGTAGTATTGTCAGTAGTTTAAAGCTAACAATACACACTGCAACATAAACTAGCATAGGGGTTGGGGGGTCTTAGAGGGTGGGGTTGTGGTGTTTCCTGTTACTGCATGTTACCTGGTACTAAATGTGGCTTGATTTTGGGCCTTAAAGAAGTTGCTCCATACAAATGATCTTATGAAGCAATGAAAACATGGAAACTCTTGTTATACTAGAAAATACAATACTTACCAATATTCCAATTCATATAGGGCTGTTATAACCAGGGGTTATTTCTGCACTGTTTACTTTAT
>JBBKCR010000034.1:4538079-4558522 GCA_037577295.1 Ladigesia roloffi | reverse complement strand
TTTCCATCCATTTGAATTACTTAGATTTAACATAAACAGGACAATAAACTTTATATGCTGCATATTTTTTCAGTCACATGTAAATTAATTATTAATGAGATTTATATAATAATACCAATAAACCCAATATGATTTTAAATATCAACGTCAGATTTATGTATATACCAAAAATCTTTAAATAAACCTCCACATCTCATACATTTTAACTAAATCAATCTTGCTTGATCCAAAGCTCATATGTTTTAAATGATAAGATGTCATTGTTTTTACAATTAACAGATTCATGCTGATTTTAAGGAATTTGAATAAATAAATTCTAAAAACGGCATTATTAATAAAAATAAACTATGCCATGAATAGTTTTTCTGAGTACAGTCCCCTCACACTGCCCCCCCAGGTGTCTTTAGAAAGACCTTTGAACAGCCATGGCATGTAAAGAGTTACACACGGCACAGCGGAAGCTTAGAACTATTGCCAAACAAGGCCCAGGTACACAGAGCTACCATGACTCACAACCACGGTAGCCTGTATACCTCTACAATAAAATACAATAAAATACAATAATATACCTCTACAATAAAATACACACACACACACAAGCACAACAAAAAAACACAATAAACACATTTTCACCCAGCTACAAATAAAAAACCCAATAAATAACAACACTAACAGTTCGGGAAGGGAGCAGTGCAGCCTGGGAGAGCCCTCTCCAGCCCAATATCTAAGGAAAGTGTGCCTTTATTGCAGTGATGAGTGTGATACTGTGGAAATTGAAAGGAAGAAAATATGATGTAAATGGAGGGAGGATGCAGAAGAGCACTGAAAATCACCCCTTGCTGACGAACTGGAGTGAAGCTTATTCAGCTGGAGCTGGAGACCAGAGAACTAGAAACAGAGCTGGGCACAAAGAGGAGAGTCCCACAGTAGACCATTAATAAGCGGCTACAAGAAATACAGCAGCATGACCCCTGCACCACAGAGAAAGACAGGGAGAGGCTGAAAGTAGATGGAAACTGTGTAACGAAGTAAGAGAGAAGGGGAGTGTATGTGTGTGTGTATGTGTGTGTGCATGTGTGTACTTGGCATGAGAGTGAGGGGTCATGCCCTTGAGTATGAGGGGAATAAAGAGGAGTGTGTGAAAGAGGGAATAGTAAACAGGGAGAGCGTGCAGAGGGCAGAGATGGAGCGGAGGATGATCTGTAAGAGAATAGGAAGGAGAACAGAATAAATGAAAGCGTGCAGCAAGACAAACTGCTGCACATCTGCTGCAGCATCTGTCCCCCTCATTCATACCTCTGTGATGGACATTTACTGCTGCTCAGTAAAATCCAAACTCTCATTGTCCTGTACAAACTCAGTTCTCTCACATATCATGTGTGTGTGAGTGTGTGTGTGTGTGTAGCTTCTTGGAGGTAGGCAATGTCTCCAGGATGATGAAGAACGCACATATTTGTAGATTTTTGAAACATTAGTGAAAAATATAGAAAATTCTGTTCAAAGTTTATGAAAGCTTGTGTGTGTGTGTGTGTGTGTGTGTGTGTGTGTGTGTGTGTGTGTGTGTGTGTGTGTGTGTGTGTGTCCATGCATCTCTGTGTCAAGATGACTGAATTTGTTTGACTGACTGAAGAACCGTAAGAAAATTATTTGTTGATCCTCATTTGGGTTTCCCAATCTTGAACTACATAACTTACATATTAGTACTGTAATAGTTGCCAACAACTACTACAAGTAATTATCATATGTAATTATTGTTGTATTGATTATATTATATGTGTTATCATATGTAATTAATTGTGAATGCTGAACAACATATTTTTAAATCAATAGAAGTATAACATGTCTGTGGGCTAAGAGGTTATGATTTGCATTGTCTCACTTTTACACTGCAAGGAGTTTACCAAAATGTTGATGCAATCCAAATACGCAATTATTGCTGTATTTTTATGTACAAAATTTGACTATACTGATTTTACACTAATGTGTTTCCTGCGCAAATTGTCCAGTATAGCTATGTTCACAGCACACACTCTGTGTTCATGTTCGCCGACCTGACAGTAATCCTGTGTGTTTTTTAATATGAACTACTGTAATTGTTGTTATGAGTGGAATATTTCACCATGGAAGATGCATTCAGATAAAGGCTTAGGGGGTAGAGTATCTTTTTTTTAAAGCTTGTAAAATGCACTGTAGCTGAATAAATGAAAGCTTGTAAACCTGACAAAAGTGCAAGGACGACTCAAGATGTCTCCCGCTACTCCAACTACTCAAGACTGCATAATTGGAACCCAATTAAAAGAATTAGTAAGAAATTGATAATTACCTTTGGTTTTGACCTGTATCTCCCAGAATGCACCACTTTTACCACTATCTGCTGCATTTAAAACTGCAGTTGGTAGACTTGAGGAGAGATGAGCTTGCATTTGCAGGTCCCTCGCCTTCCCTCCCCACTGTCCTCCAACCCTGTCTCCAAGGCCATTCCCATGTGTGCAGTTCTACAGAGATTCTATCCGACCATACTATTTTATCAATGAATAAATCATTAACCCCACACAGCCAAATATAACCTGTTATGCATGACTATATTACATGCAATTGAGTTTTACCTAGCTCTACATTAGCTAGAAAATACATGGAAAACGTGAGCATGAGCGGTGACTGACACTGGCACTGACTTCTCGGTTTGATTCTGTCATGGTGGATTCTTACCAATAATATTATCAATAATTTTTCACAGATCATCAGTTTGATGTACGACTGTCCGGACACAGTGACAATTTTGGTAAATAGGAGAAAAAGTAATTTTCTCTTAGGTTACCTCCTGCAGCTTTAAGGAATACAGTAAATATTTGTGCTGTACCTTTAGCAACTGTTTTACAATGTAGCTTTTAGATTCTTAAAGAGACAGTTGATTTAGTTTATTATTGTAAAACAAATCTCAGAGAAATCAAATGAATGTGGCTAGAACTGTCAGGTTTTGTTCCTGTTGAGATGGGGATTTTGTCATATAGATGTCAATATTTCCGAATGACGTGTCTCCATCAGAGGAGGGGAAAAAATCGTCATCTGGCATCATGGGCACATTTGGATTAGATTCTGAGATTGTTTTGAAGAGAATATTTTGAAGAATTTGCTCCACCGAGTGAATGAGCTACACTGCCCTGTTTCAGAATCTCCGGGGTGTCAGGGTGAGAGGAGCTACAGCAGAGCAGGAAAAAAAAATCTCTAATCAGAAACCTGTTCAAGGCTCAAGGGCACCCGTGTGGCCTGTCTCGCTCGCCCAGCAGATCGATACTCACCTTTATCGCTCTCTCACTTCCCTCCATATGTACATCAGATTAGACTCACAACTGATCGCAATCTCATTTATCAACAAGAACACCTTGCATTTCTGCATTGAGCCCCTTAAACATGCATTGAAATAATAATCCAGTCAAAAGTGGTAACCGGCAGTATAATTAAGTATAAATAAAAGAAAAGACACCATGCCAACAGCTACTAGATTTCATTTAGCATTATCCACATTTGCAAGTTTAGTCGAGCTGTTCATTTAAAGCTGTTCCTTTATTGATTCCCAGTGTGAGTTTAGGCATTGTTTGAAATGTACCATTTTGATATCACAGTAGATCTCTTTAAATGGATTCCTTCAAAGTGAGTATTTATAAGTGATGTGCTTTATAGCAGAATGACAATGTTTAAGCAACAGAGCAAAAAATACTTATCATCCAGCCACACAACGAAACAGATGTTTGTAAGTGACATTCTGGAAACAGAATCAGACAACTTTATTGATCCCTGAAGAAATTGCTTATGCAATAAATGCACAGGCATACAAACAAAATAAAATACGATAATAGTCTAAATAAAAACCTCTACAGAAAGTACTCTTAAAACATTAGGCTGTGGCCAGTGAAAGACGCTGGGTGAATATACTATACATAAAGAAATACATTTCTGCTGTTATCCTGACCAAGTCTGTTACTGCAGGTAATAGAGATGTAAGTAGTGACATTTCTGATGTTAATAATATATCATAAGTAGTGACATGCACATGATTTTTGCGCACGATAAGATATTGTACATATTGATGAGGATTTAACACAACATAAGAAACTTCACATCTTGCACAGATTATTTTGTGGATGTGTGATTTCACCTAAATTACATTGTAAATAATAATAAATAAAAAAAAACTATGCAATGCATTCAACAATATTGCTATATTTTAGGTAAGTGTTTAGTATCATTTACCTATGATACTAATTTAGTTAACAATGTAATATGGATGGTTAATGTAATTTCTAACTAATAAATATGTTGGTGATATGTTAGTTAGTGCCATTTCCGACTAATTAAGAGCTGAAACATATTAATGAGATTGATGTCATGATGTCAGCTAAAATGAAATACATGCAGAGGTGAAATGTGTAGTCAGAATGTGTAAAATCACACATAGTTTCTCTATTTTGGATGTTTCAGATAGCGGATGGATCATTTCGGACTTTAGAGCTGTATTTCTATCAGTCAGTGTGCTGTTTGCTTTGAGGACAGATTTGAGCATCTTTCCCTACTGTTTTCTGCTTCAATCTCCAAGACCCACTTTTCTGAACACACCTGGCCCAGCCCATGCAGAGCTTTATTAGTGAGCTGAGGAGTTGAATCAGGTGCGTTGAAACAGGGAAAATACACACAGGTGTGTGTAGACCAGTGGTTTTCCAGAAAATAAAGCTGGACACCCCTTGGTCGCACAATCTGCAAAGAATAACAAGAAGCTGTATCATACCACACTCATCTGAAACTGTGTGAGCAAAGATGTGTAGAAAGTTCATTGTAATCATTTGTCATATGGATTTTAGCAAATTTTGTTTCTGATACAATTTTATTGTATTGGTTTTACTGGCTTTCAGGTAGATCTTATTAAGACATGTA
This sequence comes from Ladigesia roloffi, assembly GCA_037577295.1. NCBI lineage: Eukaryota > Metazoa > Chordata > Actinopteri > Characiformes > Alestidae > Ladigesia > Ladigesia roloffi. Next base: position 4,553,593 of record JBBKCR010000034.1, on the reverse strand, counting down.
CTATCAACCTAATCATTGTTGCGGATCAATTGCACACCTTCGTTTTATTAAGTCTCCAAATACCATATAAATATATATGTCGTTCTGTATTTAAGTGGCTTTTTGACCTGACACTTTTACACTTTTGCTTAAGTACTGTCTGGACAGTTCAATTCCTCATTTCACAGAACTTTCTTTGAGTATATGTTTAGGCTACTTTGCCACTCTTTGCTTTAATTAATTGATGGCGAGCCTCTTTTCTATGTCTGTTTTGTTCAAAGTCTCTGAGAGGTTCCTGGCAGGGCACAGTATTTTTTTTGTTTACCGTCACAGTGGGACGACGGTGGCAATGTGACAAACATGCCTGCGGGTGGCTGCCTTCAAACCTGAGTGTGATTGATGGCTTTGCTGGCTTGCAGGAACTTCAAACTGTTATGACTGTTAATGAGTAGGCATCATCTCAGCGTTGGGAGATTGTTGTTTATGTTGTTTGTCTGCTGCTAGGACACCGGTGAATGGTGAAAGCGCTGAGGGATCTCATTAATGGGAGCAGTTTGTTCATTTTATTGCCTTTAGCTGCTTTTGTGTGATATTTATGCATGCATAGAACATTTCTCTATGGGGAGCACACTGACATTGTTTCAGGTGGTCCAGATGTATGTTTTAATACACTGCAGGAATGGGTGATACTGCTTGTTTTACTTTATTTGACCAATTGCTGTATATAAAACAAATAACCTGGAACAGGATTAAACAAGCATCGGAATTTTCAAATATACCTATAGAGTATAAAATATTATGTGTAAAAACATTTTAAAAAGTATAAAATATAATCATGTATAAATTATTTCCTTAACAGCTATAAATAGACTGACAGCTAGTAGGCCCTTGTATTAGTATTTGGTATAAGACTTCACATTTGAGCATCAGGTTTTTTTTTAACATACAAATTAAAGAATGTATTACTTGAATGGCATTACATTTTTCCACATTTTATCACTGTACCCACACTAGAATTAAACCCAGTATGGGGAAATGAATGCACCATTAGCTTGATGCCAACATAGCCCAGGCAAAACACATAGATAGCTGCAATTGGCACTAGTACTGCTGTGATTATCTGATAAGAACACAAAGTTCTGAATTTTCAAGTAATCCTGAAGGTACCAAATGAAGATTTTAGTACTAAAAAAAATATATATATATGATAGTAGGAAAAAATAGATGGTCATTAGTATATGACAAACATTTGAGGTTGTATTCAATATCATAAAATCACTGTGAAGCATCTCCAAACTTGCTAATATAAAACCTGCAATGTTGACATTAGGTTGGATTCTCAGAAGGCAATGTAATGATTGAAAGTTTGTACTTCAGCATCAATATGCCCATCCATACTGCAGATGTTTGCAAAGCAACACCATGAGCACTTGGCCAGAATTGGGTTATTCAGAGTTCGATAAGTAAAGCAGCTGTCCGTGGTGCTGAAAAACAAATAAACTCAGCTGCAAGCTATTGAGTGTTGTAGATCATTGAGGACTGTCTATATATATATATATGTGTGTAGGGGAATCCGCGTGAAACTGTGTGTGACCGTTGTGTGATCCCAAATGTATTTTGGCCAGCAATTAGCAGTGGTGTTTATGGTTACAACTGCAACAACTGAGAGTTGGATTCTGTGGCAACTCAGTAGCACACGCTGCAGACAGCTCAATTTGCAGAGAGCATCCGCTCGCAAATGACAAACCCTGCAAATTAAATCAACAGTAACAATACCGCTGGCTTCTAAACACGCCAGTGTTCTGGACCTTGTTCTGTAAGTAGCTAGACAGTAAACCTCAGCTAATTAATTGCTCTCCCTCTCCTTCTCTTTCACTCTCTCTCTCTCTCTCTCTCTCTCTTTCTCTCTCTCTCTCTCTCTCTATCTCACTTTCTCTCTACTTCCCTCACTCTCTCTCTCCTTTTAATTTTCTTCTCTCTCTCTGTCTCTCTCTCTGTCTCTCTGTCTCTTTCTCCCTATCTCTCCTTTTCATTTTCTTCTCTCTCTCTGTCTCTCTCTCTCTCTCTGTCTCTCTGTCTCTTTCTCCCTATCTCTCCTTTTCATTTTCTTCTCTCTCTCTGTCTCTCTCTCTTTCTCTCTCCCTCCATCACTGTTCTTCTCTTTTTTCTTTTCTCTTTCTCCCTCTCCAATTAGGCCTTTTTTCATTTATTTCAGGTTGCTGTAAAATGAACCACAGTCATTTGTCTCCATATGAGTGTGAAGGCTTATCACAAATAACCAATTTTTTCATGAGTACTCATGAAATATCAGCAAGTGAGCGGTATTATAATCCAATGAGCCAAATCTAAACAAGAGAATTGCATGAATTAAATACTCAAATGTTCAAATGCAAGCATTTTTCAAGCCCACACATAACATCAAACACACCTGGGGTAGCTGGACGCCTGGTGGTTAGAAAGTTTCCTCTGCAATCAAAAGAACCAAGGATTGCCTGTGGCACCAGCTACCCCAGGATTGTCAGATGTTAAGTGGGGTCTTACATGTCTTGTAATACTTAAAAAATGTTTACTTTTGATTTATGAGTAGTTGTATTATTATGGCTTTACTGGTTATCCATGTACTGCTGTTTTGGAACTGAAATCAAAAGACCCGACTTGAGGCTTGCCTGTAGTAACATGGGATCTGATTTAGGATTTTGATGTCATGACTTGAGATTTCCTTGCTACTTTTGGCTCTGTAACTTGTTCTCAAATGAACTGCTGACTCTGCACAGTGCATTTGAACATTTGAGTATTGTGTTGAGTCTTTAATTCATTCAAATCTAATGTTTATGTACATGCAAATCTAATGTTTATGTACATGCAAATCTATTGTTTATGTACATGCAAATATATTGTTTATGTTGATGTATGTGTAAATCAATTTTTTTGGTGGAAATGTTGTTTTTTCTGGCAATACTGAGGTATTCTTGAGTAAGGTACCGTCCCCACACTCGGCTCCTGAGGCACTGCATTCCTGGCTGCCCACTGCTTCAGTGAATGGGTAAAAAGCAGAGAATAATTTCACATTGTTCACATTGTGTGCTGTGGTGTGTTCAAGTGTGACTAAAAGCTACTGTATTTTCCCCAAACATATAATGTGTCTGCTTTTAAATGATGAGGATGTACGATGTTGATTTACCGGTTTGTTTGCAGGAATGACCCAGTGCTGCCGATTCTGGCAAACATCACAAGCTCTGGGTGGTGGTGTAAGGAAACTTGCCTTTAGACCAAGAGGTCATAGGTTCAAATCCTACCTTCAGCAAAACTACTGCTGGGTTCCTGAGAAAGACCTTCAACTCAAATTTGTTCCAAGGAGACCCGTGCCCTGTAGTTAGAGATAATAGATTAAGCTTAATGACATGAATGTAAGCTGAGGATCAGATCTGTTAAAAGTCATTGTAAATGACTCCATAAAGAACCTTTCCAAAAATGGTAGTAAACAGCAACAAAACAGGATCAAATAACTTTTTTTCTGTTAGTTTTGCTACGAATGTATGCTCTGAATAATTAGATGTTTTCAGTTTTATGCTTAAACCAATCCCCAGTATTTGGTTCGGTAAGTTTTTTTAACATTTGCTAAACTATACGGATCCCGAAGGAAGTGACTTGAGTTGATTTAACTTTTTCACACAAACGTAGCAGCAAGCTACTGACAATGTGCTTGAGGAGCAGTGTGTAGTGATGGCGTAACTCCAGGGCACCCTTAAAGGTGCCACTGTTAGTCCTGGGACTCAAACCTGGAACCTTTTGATTGCAGGAGCAACTGCTTGGCCGCCAGCTGTCCACTCCATCCTGATATTCAGGATGTTGGATGATTGCATCCATATACTGTGTAGCATAAAATGACTGACAGTGGCCAAAAGGACTTTGCAGACAGTCTAATGCATAGTTACTAATGCGCTTTATAAAATAAAGGCCAGTGTGCAGTGTGTTATTTAGAGGCAGTGAAGTTAACGTGAATGCTGTTGTTTGTTTAGTGTTGTGGTACTTAATGCATGCAGATTGCTGGCTGTGTTGATCAGTGTCTGGCTGGCAGAGAGAGACTTCGGTGGAGAGAGGGTTTGGGGGGGCCGTGTTGTGGCCCTCGGCACTGGAGGAGTGTCAGGCTAGGCTGGGGAGCGGCCTGTGTGCCTGGTGATTGACACATTAAGTGTTTTCACTCGCTCTGTGCTCAGCTTCACACACACACTGGGAGCTGTGTGAGCAAGCAACCATCTGTGCACATCACTGTTCACCCTTTCCTACCAGCCACACACACAAACCCACTTCACTGAGAGCTGTGGTTCAGGTGGGCATATTGCCACCCTTCATGCACACACACACACACACACACACACACACACACACACACACACATACTCACACACACACTCACACAATGTGTACGTCAGTGCTACTGCTAAAATGAAGCTGCTGTAAGAAATGCTCAGAAACGTAAAAAAATGTTTAATTTAACTGCGTCTCCACCAGCTGCCCACTGTTCACTTCATCTGCTCCATGATTCTCTGACCAAACCCACTGCATCCATGTCAATTTATCTCACATAATATTGAGTCTCACTCAGTCCATGAGGGTGCATGCGTGTGTGGCAACAACAAAGAGAATAAGTCTCACAATCAATGTATGTCTGCTTACCCTGCATTTGCCTGCAGTCCATTGAGTATGTATAACCACCAGTCTGACTGACCTGTGGCTCTCCTGGCCCTAGTGCAGGTTACTGGATGCAGCTCAGTGTCTGCTGAGTTTAAAGGACATGTAATGTGGGACAGCACTGCCCTCCTCTGGTCGATTTTGATCATAACAGGAAAGCTCTTCACTTATTCTGCCCAATAATATGTCCAGACTGGTGTGTGTAAATGTATATTAATGCGTATAAATTATAGATTTATGCTAATTATTCAAATATATATAATCGTTTGATTCACATTCCAGAAAATATGACCCCAGCTACATGTTCTACGTTGTGTTCAGTGTCCGTTTCCGGTGTTTATTTGAACAAGTGTTTGCATGCATGATTTTATTTTGATAGGCTTCTGTATCAAATATTGAACTTTTGCATTTTTTTCACACACATTTCTTGACTCATAAAACACCCATGTGAGCAGAACCGGGAAGCTCAGGCTTAGACTGTTAATAAAGCTGAAAGCAATAAAGTCAGTGACATTCACACAGCAGTGGCAGCCTGATCTTAGAAAGCTTTTTATAAGGCTGATAGGAAAGAACCTAACATAAATGGTCTGCAAAAAGCCAGTGTGCCGGAAGACAGCTGGGATATTTGGCTTGTATAATTTTTATATAGTATTTTGGTGTGTGGTTGGGAACACTGAGTTCGACGACTGAAAACCCTCAGAGGAAGTGGCCCGTCTGAGGGCAAGGCAGTACGTGGAAAATGTGGCCTAATAAACTCCAGGGGGAAGGAGAAGAAAAGCACACTTTGGCTTGTATTAACTTCAATGCTGAATGTGGCTTCCAAAACAAATATTGTCACTGTCATATCAAAAACTCATTATTCCATTTTGTATTCAGTTTTTATGGAAAGACAGACTCTGCTTGACTTTGTGTAATAGGACAGAGTAGAACCGTTCATGATGAATGAACCGGCAGAAAGGTACTTCGAATACATTCTCATTAAAAGTTAAGAACATTTTTTCCTCCTCCTCTGAGGTTTTCCTTTTTTAAATATGAGATTTTCTCATTAAAGTATGACGATATGAAAAATTCCTCTCGCCTCTGTCAGAGATGATTGCCTGATGCTCAGCTGGAACTGAGAACATGTTCTGTATATATTGGTAGGAAAAGAGAAGTCTAATCTAGCCTAATGCACTCATACCTTAGGCATGTGCAGTTTTCACTCTCTGTCTGTGGATGCAGTGATGAACCGCAGCTCTGTAGCTGTTCTTTTTCGGTGTTTTGGTGACAAAAACATTCTTTCTCAGCACTATGCCATTGTTGTGCTATCTAATTAAACAAGTGCTGAAAGGTTTCTGTTGTTGCTTTTACCTCAGTCCACCCCTCCTTTCATCACAGATTTGTGTTTCAGATTCATTTACACAAATGTAAACACACCTATCTCAAAGGCCTGAATAATATGACCAAAGTTTCCGACTTTAAATCGAGTAACATAAATTGATTCTAATAGTAAAAACTCACAACAATTAAATAATCAGTACTGTAGTACCATCCTGACATTCTGATACTGTCATCTTCATTTTAATATTCAGTTATACTAATACTAATGAGTCGTGTGCGTGTTTCAGACAAATAACTCTTTTGTATTTTTCTTTGTTTCTTTCTTGCGATATAGACACACAAAAAGTGCATGATATCACATAATTTGCTTGGGGCTGGATGTCTTGACATTTGAGCCACTGTGATGTTTTGTATCCCAGTTTTTCTGTTCATGCAAGGCAAGTTTTTTATAGCAGATTTCATGCACAGAGATAATTCAAAGTGCTTACATGAAAGGAGGTAGAATAATTATTAATAAACTATAATAGGACAATAATCACAAAAAAGGAAGTAGAACAGTCCTAAAAACAATGACCACAACAATAAAATAAAAAAAAGGTCAAAAGTAAAAACGGATTGATTAATTTGATTAATTGATTAATTTACAAATGATTTAAAAATGTATTTAAAATAAGTTTAAGACAGTTAAAAGCTGAATGCAATCAGTTCGGACATAGCACAATGCTCATTCAGTAAATGCACAGATAAATAGATGAGTTTTGAATCTAGGTTAAAATGTAGCTAATGTTTTAGCACATTTGATCTCTTCTGGAAGTTGATTCTAGCTGCGGGCAGCATAATAGCTGAAAGCAGATTCCACTTTTTTTGTATGAATCGTTGGTATGTCTAACTGATTTGATCCTAATTATCTGAGTGGTCTGTTTATATTCAGTGAGCATATCTGCAATGTTATTAGGTTCTAGGCCATTGAGTGATTTATTTATGAGTAAAAGTAAAATCAATTTTAGATATAACTGGAAACCAGTGTAGGGACCTGAGGACTGGTGTGATATGCTCAGATATTCTGGTTCTAGTCCGAATCCTGGCAGCAGCTTCAGGATGAGCTGCAGCTGTCAGTATCACTAATAAAGGTCTCCACGTACTTTTTGTTAGTTCAGCAGTATTTGTCCTTGTATTCACATACGAGCTTTTAGATTATTAAAACATTTATAATATAATATCCGTGGGTCATTAGTGGGATTTGCACTGATTCTGATAAGTCCAAGAAATCTTAATTCTCAAAGATACATTATATAGACAAACACACAAGGGCACACGTGTTTTTCGGGGTCGATTGTGGCCCCTTACTTCCAGTGGAGTGTAATCTTAATCCATCAGCACATTCTGCACAACACCATGTTTCCACAGTTTCTACAGCCCATACAGAGCCATGACCTCAACCGAAATCTTGTGGAAAATTTTCCAAGAAGAGTGGAAGCTGTTCTGGCTGCAAAAGGGGACCAAGTCCATATTTTAATTGTTACTGAACGCAGTTTCATTAAAGTCTCTGTTGCTGTAAGGGTCAGGCGTCCCAATACTTTTGTCCATATAATGTGGCTGATATATCGACTATCCTCTCTCTCTCTCTCTCTCTCTCTCTCTCTATCTCTCTCTATCTCTCTCTCACACACACACACACACACACACACACACACACACACACGCACAGCTTCTATAATCTGTTTCTATAACAGCTTCCACTTTTCTTGGAAGGGTTTCCGTGGTTTCTGTAGTTATTCATTCTGTACAGCATTTATGAAACCAGACACTGATGTTGGATGAGAAGTCCTGGAAATCTCTGTTCCAGTTCAAAGGTGTTGAATGAGGTTGAGGTTGGGGTAAAAGCCGGTCAAGTTCTTCCACACTGAACTCATCCAGCCATGTCTGTATGGAGCTTGCTTTGTGCACTGGGACACAGTCATGCTGGAGTAGAGAAGGTTCTTCCCCAAACTGTGTCTACAAAGCTGGAAGCATGGCATTGTACAATCTTGGTCTCCTGAAGCATTTAACCATAGACTGGAAGTAGGTGGACCTAGGAAGATAAATTAATTTTAATATAGTTTGCTGTGGAGCAATTGGAATCTCACTTTGCACAAAAGTGATCCAAAAACCGGAATTATAACAAAATTACAAAACATATCAAACATGCAATGAGCCTGCCCATCCAGCACTTTTTTTAATAGTGTGGAGAGATAAAATGTCTAGACTTTGGCACAAAAGAAAGAAAAGCTAAAATGTTATCACACTTTTGATGGTGTTATTGCTTTTATCACTAACATCTTTGGTGTGGAGTCCTTCAAAATAAACTTTGAACAGGAATGGATAAGGATCTTTTAACTACACATAATACAGTACAAGTGTGCCATATGGAGTGGTGCATTTTGGGAAGCCTCCCTCTGGTTCATGCAAAGCCAATAGGCATGGCCGTGATAGGGACATATGAGTGAGTGAGAGTCTCTCAGCTGGAGTATCTGACACCATCTCGCCGTGACACCTGCCACTGCTTTTGTTTTGATTTATTGTGTGCCACTTTAGCTGGCGGCTGTTTCCAATCTATTAAGCACTTACGGTAGGGCAGCTGTATTAAGTTGAGTTATGGGCGCTGACTGTATGATATATACCCTCATTGTTTTAAACCCTATGATTATCATATTCCACGCTGAGGCGGCGAGTACAGACACATTGTGCCCTGTGGGGACGAAGCAAGTCAGCATAGCTGTGGCTATGGTTCCTCGGAGTTATGAAGGAATTCATTGTCGTGCTGGAATAACATTCCAGTGTAGAGCTTTGATGAGGTTGAAGATGTCAGACTTTGTCCCACTTTGCACTTTATAGGACTTTCTTTTCATTGACCTATTAAGTTTTGATTATGAGTCTGTCTTTAAACATTATCCAACAAATACCATCATCCTAATGTTTTAGAGTGTTCTAGAATAACCAGGCGAACTTAGCAGTATGAATTAGATGACTTTACAGAATCAGAATAAGGAAGGTTTATTGGTCCCAGAGCAAATTGCTGATGCCACAACTACACAGAGACACTAAAAATCAAAGACAACAATATAGAATATAGCATAAGTTGAAATAAATTGAAGGTATAAGTGATATATTGTAGAGCAGTATGATCATGATTCTAGAGTAGCATGATTTGGACGATTCTAGAGAAATATGAATAGAATCAATTGAGAGCAGTATAAATGGCTGAGAACTTTGAATATTGTTAGTGAGGAGTGTATTCTGGAACTGTATGAGGAAAGGAACACATTTTCGAACTGTATGAATAAAGGAATGCGTTCTAAAACAGCACTGACTAGAATGGAACATTCGAACAATGTGAATGGGGGAAAATATTCCAGAACAGGGGACCTTTTCGAACGGTGAGTATAGGGGAGAAGATTCATCAGTATAAATTGTGTGAATAGAGAAACACATTCGACACATGACCAGTCGACTTTTTTGTTAATGCCCTAGATGATAGAGACACATTCTAGGCCTATATTTTAGGCCTATATGAATGGCAGGAAATATTCTGATTAAGAAAGAACAATAGAACAATGTGATTAGAAGAGAATATTCCAGAACAGGGAACAATTTGTAAAAGTGAGTATGGGGGAGTAGATTTATCAGTATAAATCTTGAATAATACAAACTGAATGCCAGTAGGACGTCCAGATGCACCAACCCCTTGTTATTGTCTATTAATTGCTTATTGATTTTTTCAGGGAAAAAGTTTAATAATATTTAATAAAACCTAGTGTCAGCTCACCCGTGGCCGTGTGAGTCAAGAGAGTGAGAGAGAGAAAGACAGAGAGAGAGAGAGAGAACGAGGGAGAGAGAGTGGAGCTAAGGAGACAGGTGACAGGTGAGGAGGATTAAACACTGTGGATCAACCATCTGTCTGTCAGCGCCACTTCATTTAACACAGCACTAAAATTCCTCCACACACTGTGATATTAAATGGCTCTTTGGCGGTCTTTGGGTGCCTTACAGACTCAGTGGTGAGCACAGCCAAAAACGGTTATTAGCGAGCAGCTTGACCACAGTTAGATTTAAAACCTCTCCCTCCTTTCCCCTTAACAGAGTTCTTGTTGTAAAGGCACCTACAGTTTCATAAGAACAAAGCAAAATACTGGGCTTGGACTTCCAGGAAACTACTCAAAGACTTGTGTTGAACCTGAAAAGCATGAAACTACTGAAGAACGATTACTGAACATGGTGCCCAGTAAGATTAGCTACTGGTTATATGGAATGGAGCAATGCCATAGAAGAACCACATTCATTTCTCTACAATGTAAGAATCATTTTTGAAAGAATCATTTTTGAAAGTGTGAAAAAATGTTTACAGTTTAAACAAATTTCACATGCTTCCTGATTATATAACCCAGTAAATCCAGTAAAAGGGCCATTTAGGAAGCGACCATCAAAATATTAATTTCCCTCTTGTTTATGAATTATCACCATGGATACAAAGTTTGTTTGCAAGCTTTGTCTTGATCTGCGCTCACAGTCCACACAATAAATCAGAATAAATTTAATCAAGGACTATATACATATGTTTTTTCTTTTCTTTTTTTTTTTTAAACACTGAGCCACTAAACCCTGTAATTTTATGGAAGCTGCTGAGCAAAATCAGAGACCTCCAAGCCAAAATGTTCTATGTGGAATGTAATACCACATTTTCCCAAGACCCATTATGGGAGAGACGTTCTGCAACTCAATCACGCATATAATAGCAGTGGATAGCAGTGCTGGACATACCTATGAGCCCGAAATAAAAATCAAGGAACACAAACAAGAACACCTAAATCAAGTACGCAAACCAAGTGTAACCCACGCAGTCATCAGAAACCACAAATAAAGACCGATTGTCGGTTGTACAAGTAACAGAAACACTGATTATAGTGATTACTATGCTGAAGGATATGTTGGCAAAGCCTGAGTGTTGACCGCACTGGCCAGTTCTCACTGGTTGTGGCCTTAGACCTTTGAATATGTTCAGACTCATTTAATGCCTGGAGGCTCTGGTGCAGAGACAGTCTATCATTGATGCATTTATTCGTATTTTTACACTATGTCTCTCTCTCTCTCTCTCTCTCTCTTACTCTCACTTTCACTACTCTCCCTCCCTCTCCCATACACGCATACACATTCTCTCAGTCATTCCCTTGTTCATATTCTATCATTCTGTATCTTTCACACCATCTTGGATCTGTTTTGAGGTTGTTCGCCAGTTGGCTTGTATCAAGTCTGTTGGATTCAGAGCTTAACGTAAAAAGTTTTTCATGCCTACAGTGCCCCAAAACCTTTAAACAGATATTCATTTAAAGATGCATGTCTCTTTCTTTTTCTCTGAAACAGACATGAGTACACAGCATGGAGCAAGTGAAGCGACCACGTCCACTCCAACCTCCGACCATGATGAGGATAACTCACCTGGTTACACAGGTAAAACCCGTTCTGCCCACATACCGCTGTATTGCTGCTCTTTGGTTCCGCTGGCCTGCATCACAATGCAGTAGAAAGTACATCATAATACAGGCTACACGTCAGAATGAATCAGAAATCATAGCACACTTTCCTTCCACACTGCAACACATTTTTAATAGAAACACAGACGGGCTCTGGCTTGAGTGTTTCGTCTGATTGTGGGTGGTGGTAATGGTGGCGGCGGCGGAAGAACAGGAAAGTGAAACTTGATATTATTAGTTAAATGAATGGTCCACTGAAAAAAAACAGATTTACATCATTTACAATTAACCCACATGCAGTCAGTCAGGATATATTATGTGTCCAAATTTTGCTTCTTTATTCATATGCAGGAAACTACTTTGTGAAAGCAATGTGATTCCTGTAGCTGTGAAAGTGAAATTGAATAGCAATCTTGGATGATCAGCTACACCTGGGGTCAGTGGAAAACTTTTTAGCTATTAATATTATATTATTGTTCTCCATCCACTGGTGATATAACCAAGCTCAAATTATGTTTCAGACGCAGACAATAACTTCTACTGTTCAGTCAAAGACAACAGATAGGAAGAATTGGGTTTAATATGACCAGAATCAACAAAAAAGCACAGAAGAACCACATATGGTTCCCTGAAAACATCTGTGGTTGTTTTGATAGAGGCATCTATTCAGAACTTCATTTTTAAGATTACCATTACATTTAAGAAAGTTATCATTAAGGGAATAATTATAGAAAAATCAGAAAGGTTAAACTTTGCCCCATATATATTAAGCCAGTACACGTCTTGCTTTTTCTTCTTTAGTTTTATACTGTTGGCTACTATATGGCTACTGTTGCTAACAAGTAATAAAAACTTATCTTAATTCAGCTGGCAGTGTGCAACACTGCATATATACCTTGCTACACATGTGCCCTTTGCCCCGTGCTAAAACCTTCAGTTTTCACTGAACTATTAATTTCACTGTCACATTCTGAATACATGATACAAATTGGGTTGTGATTTGATCTCTTTAAAGCTCTTACACCATGAAGCTTGAAAACCTATAGCACTCAACAAGAGCTGACTTGTTGAGGTTGACCATCCTAATTAGATTTCATTATGGAAACAAAGAAATAGATCTGCCGCTCATAAAGAGGAAATTGGGTTAATCAGCACCAGGGCCTAACCCAGAGCGAGGGAGACTCAAGGTTCACCTAGATCAAGAATGTCCTCCCAAGGATTGTGTTCCCCTCACTAAATGGAGAAGCATTCATTTGCTGTCGTGGTTCAGCTTTGGGGAGCATGGAGTGCCCAGCCAAAGACAATGTAGCGCAAGCAGCTGGAGAATGTTTTCATTGGAGCCCTATGACCTATCAGCCTGCGTCTCAGAGTACAGTAAATAATTGATTAAGACTCTCTCCTCACTCCCAGTCTTGGTTCATTTGTAGTTCTGAAAGCTAAAGTCCCAACGAAAAGGCCGCATCACACTCTGTTCAGTCCCTCTGTAACATTCAAGTGATTAATGCTAGCTTTTCATCTCAGTGCACTATGTTGCTTCAGAGATTAACTTACGAAAATCATATAATAGAAAATGAAATATCACTCCCTAAAAAAAATAAATGATGTAGTTCAGATTAAAGTTTAATATTCCAGGCCATATTTTAATATATCCATTCACCAGTCCACATACATAGTCGTGAAATTGCTAAATAGCTTGAAATGATTTCTTTTTTTTATTGTCCCACCCACTTACACTAAAGATATTAAGAGTGATTGAGAATGGACTTCCCATTGAATGAGACAAACTGAAAAACAACCGATTATAACAAAACTGAAAAGCAACTAAAATGACTGAAAGAAACACAGCCAATTATAACAAAATGTATAGTTGTACACATTGACATTATGGAAACGCCCTGTTTATCCCATAAGGCAACAGGCCCCAACATTTTTTGTGGCACAGACAAGTTTCATGCTAAACAATACTTTCATGAACTGGTAGAGAGACAACTAAAGACAAAGTGCTTTTGTTTTTCTACTCACTGTTTTTTTGCTAGCTTGTTGGCTAAATTTCTGTCGTAGCGTGTCACGTGACCAAGAAGAGGCTTTTTTTTGTTTTTTCAAAATAAAAGATCTTTAACTCTGATAATCAATAAAATATTTTTATTCTGTCTCCCTGCGCAGCCCGGTACCAAATGACTCACTGCCATTGTCCCTTTAACGCAGTGTGATCAAGCTACAGGGTCTACTGCATTACTGCATTTCACAGAAGGAGAAAAAACCTAAAGGAAAGCAAGTGAGAGAGAGTGACACTGACAGGAAACAGACATCCAGATTAATGGGAACATCACAGAGTGTCTCAGTTTGTCACCTGGCAGTTGAGTGAGAAAGTGTGTGGGGGGGGGGGTATGGCGGGGATGGGGGCATTGAGCATCAGCACATGCACACTCTGGAAAAGAGTACTTTCAAGCCGCCTGTCATATTTCACTAGCTCATTGTACGGGTGACCCTGGGTCTAGCAGGCAGTGACTGGAGCGTCAAAGGGAAAAGATGGAAACAGGACATGATTGAATGGTGGCATGATGCGGAAAATGAGACCATGAGAGAATAAAAGTGCTTGCTATCAGAAAAGTGGCAAATCTGAGGACAAGAGAAGAGAGAGAGAGAGAGAGAGAGAGAGAGAGAGAGAGAGAAAGAGAGAGAAAGAGAGAGAGGGAGAGAAAGAGAGAGAAAGACATAGAGATTACATCTGACAGTAACTTTAGTGGAAAAAGTCAGGTGGTGATGGAGAGAATGTGAGAATGAAACTAGGCAGGTAAACAACATGATCCTGTTTGAAATAGGAAAGACAGTTCCCACTGTTTTCCAGGATGAAGTGATGATCACCTGCTCCTGCTTGACACTCCACCCATCCATGGGAGTTGAATATTAGGTCTGGAAGGCCTCACTGCACTAATCCCAATACTGACCAACATTCTCATTATTTTGCCTCTTCTTACTGAAACAAAATCAATTAAGTGTACATAAAGTTCCCCTTACATCAAATGTAATAGATCAGCCAAGACATGTTTTGTATTAGCAGGGTTGTCACTACTAATTATATAAGTAATCAACAAATCTATTGGTGTCAGTGTGTTTTTAGGGGGACACATATGCAAACGGGGTGGCGTAGTGGAGGGTTACGTGAGTGTGTCAGCGCGCGTGTAGCGCTTTAAGTAGTCCGTGTAGAACGCACGTAGCGTTAGTTTCTTTCTTCGAGCCAGCGCATGTCCAGATTATAAAAATAATATATAAATATTTGGCTGTTCAGAATGGGGGGGGGGAGGATATGAGAGCCTGGCCCCTGCGTAGAACCGCCTACTCTGTCTGATTGGCAAACCATGGAAATATACTAAATCTTTCCAAAAGTGGGGAGGTTCTGAGATAGGGATGCCAAATTATAAATACAATTTAATCCTTTTAATACAATATAATCTGACAAAAGTGTGTGTGGGGGGGGATTTTATCAAAAGTGGGGGTTTTGAATCCCCCCACCCCCCGTGTGCTACGCCCCTGGGTGACAGACAGAAGATACAAATTCCTCCTTCCATTATCTGGAATGCAGCTTTTGTGTCCCAGCACTTATGTCATTGAGAAAAATGGAACAAAATCTCTCAAATAAATGATGTCTTCTTGATAGTAGAATGTAATTCTATACGTTTATTTATAATAAACCATTCAGTCGAAGTTCAGATCATTTTTGTGAATATTCAGCCTTTTTGGACGTGGCCAGACATGTTTTAGTGGGGACACTACAATTTCCCCCAGTAGAGTTGAGTACAGTTTTCTGACTCTGATTCTGATTCTGAAGCAGACAGTAACAGGTAAAAAGTGGGTTCATGTGAAAAAATGAGATTTTCTTTACATTGGTGGTGATAGGACCCAGAAGCTACAATGTCTAAAACCACCACTGAGTCAGTTTTTTGAGTGTTTGTTTGTAATGCTGAAAATGGCAAAACAATGCTAAATCTTTTTTTTTTTTTAAAGAAAGATTTTAA
>JBBKCR010000034.1:4512495-4529719 GCA_037577295.1 Ladigesia roloffi | reverse complement strand
GTGTGTGTGTGTGTGTGTGTGTGTGTGTGTGTGTGTGTGTGTGTGTGTGTGTGTATATGTGTATGTGAGGGAGTTCGGTCAGCCTGGGAGGCCTCAGATCATATTTATCACATTAGCCACGCGGCCCTGTCTGTGTTTTGGCAGCTGAGCGTAAGGCGCTCAGTTTCAGTCTGTGTGTTTGGATAGATCATTGGGAATTCTGGAGGACCCCAGTGGAAGAATTCTCTCTGCAGTACCAAGAATTCCCCCCGACTGATTGGCATGCATACTTCAAGCTCTGGAAAAGTCTCATTTCCCAACCAGTCAGCTTTCTGAAGAGCTTCACTCAAACTGAAATAGAGAATTTATACGCAGTAATTTCATTTTCAAAGTCCTGCATAATATAATAAACTCTGGTAAGTCTAGGTCAGAATTTAAATGTGCTATTATATATTTTTTATATATTTTTACTCGGTTTTACATGAGAGGTAGTCAGCCAAAAAGTGTTAACCTCTTAAGCTTTACCAATGAAGACACAAAGTTATATGTATTAAATTGTATATGTATAAAATGTAATGGAAGCTTATCTTCCAATTGGTACCGATTACACTCCATGATTAAAATAGCATTTATTTGCCAGGTAATATCAAAAAGCTTTGAGGTTTCTGACATAACTTTAGAATGTATTAAATTAGAATGTACATAATCAATAAGAAGGTACAACAGCTTTAGAATCGCTTACAAAATAGTAATATTTTAGGCTTCCATGTTTATTACAGCTTGTATACAATGTCAGAAACCACATAAATGAGGCAATTGGAGACTACATATCAACTTGACCCAGTTGGAGGCGTGGTGATTTAGCATGCTATTTGCATGATTTATATTTAAACCATATGCTTACATTGTTTATATGATTAGCATTGATGCTCCAGTGCTAACTGGGAAGCTTTAGCACCAAATTTGTGTGATTGACTGCATTTGGGGAGACATTTTGACCAAAGTGTTCCATTCACCAAAGCCCTGTCCCTTTGAGAAAATAAGGCCTCTGCCTGTAGGCATGGGGCTCTAGAGTAAAGTTGCTTCACAAGCTGAGAGCAGCAGGCTATCATATGGATGGTGAGTGAAACATTACCATGTCTCGAAGCTTTTATAGAGGCAGCCGATACCTGAAAGCCTGCAAACGGGCCACAGAGGGAAGGTAAGCCGTCGATAACGCGCATCAAACTTGAGTTAGCGCTGCTGCACTGCATAGCACGTGTATATTAGTGCTGTGATTTTTCTCTCTAATGGCCTGTTCTCTCTGACGCTCGTCACGAAGGAGTGAGTGTGTCTACAGAAGTACTGTAATTCTGAGTCTGGGGGATTGCTGAACACATCCTGAGCTGTCTGCCTTTGTGCTTTATGTCAGATGATAGACATGGCGCTGTCAGAAGGGATGGATGGAAATGTTCTTGTAAGACACCATTAGGAGAAAATTACCCGAAAGGGCTAGAGGAAGGAAAAGAGAAAGACGTTGAGAGAGAAATAAAGAATAGTACTGTATCAGCTTTGAAATTATTCTTTCCCTTTGAACCTCCTTGAATCTGTTATACTGGAGTGAAGTTGAATCAAACCACACATGTTATTCTACTCTGTGGTTTAAGTTACTTAGAGCGTTGCATTTTAAAGTGGTGGTTCAACAAAACAACATTCTTTTAGTTTATGACTGGAGCAAAGCAGCTAATGAAGCTAACAATTGATGAAACCTCATACCCCAGTCATTAGCATTGTGCAAAATCATCGCCTGCTTCAAACTCATTCATTCATTCATTTTCTGAAACTGCTTAATCATGGTCACGGGTACCCGGAGCCTATTCTGGGGCCGAGGGGCACGAGGCAGGGGCTCATCCTGGGTGGGGCACCAGCGCATGGCAGCCTGCCTCAAGCGAAATAATATGAAATAGACATACATATGTGATTTCTGGAAATGAATGACATGCTGTTATCTATAAAAATGGACTTGGCTGAAGCAAACCGTAGGTACAGGGCATGTCTTGGTTGACTGGCTACTATGTTATGGAAATTGGTGCAAATCAGAGTTTTCACCAAACTTCGTCTCTCCTGCCCTCATTTCAAGGCTGAGGATAAGTGGTGAGAGAGAGATGGAGAGATGAAGCTGGAGGGAAGGCGGAAGGCAGGCGAGCGTGGAATGTGCTGACGAGACGCTCTGCGAAAGGCCGTGTTTGTGCTGTTTGTTTACGGCTCGTGCTGGGCCGCGCCGCTCGCAGGCCCTGGTTCAGATTCATGTGCGAATGGGGCAGCCAGTAGCACACACACAGGGCAATTAAAGGATTTGAGGCGGGAGCCTGGAATGCAGCTATGCTCTTTCTCTCTCAGCAGGAGAACATTACACCGTCCAAGAAGGGAGAGAGCTGGCAGAGGTTGGCGATGGGCCGAAATTACGCGTTGT
Source organism: Ladigesia roloffi (assembly GCA_037577295.1). NCBI lineage: Eukaryota > Metazoa > Chordata > Actinopteri > Characiformes > Alestidae > Ladigesia > Ladigesia roloffi. The sequence continues at coordinate 4,527,288 of JBBKCR010000034.1, read as the reverse complement.
TGCTTTTTGTGCCGAAAAAAGGGAAGAAGAAACAGAAGAAGAGGAGAGAAAGGATACTTGCTTTTCTTCCCTGGAACGCATTTACTCCTGTCATTTGGATGTGTGGGATATTGTATGTCATGCTGGGAGAGTTTAGCATCAGTAAAAATCCTGTGTTCTGCAACCCGTGCCAACAGGCCCCCATAAACACAAGCTTTAAAAAAGATTTTCCCCTGCGCTAAAGTGCTTTCACAGAGAGATATAAAAGAGCAGATTAAATGGTCATAAGTAACCTTTGGCTTGGACCGGGAACAGCCTCAATCGTTTTTCTTGTTTCTTTTTTCAGCCTACACAAGCTGAGTTTGGAGTGAGCGCGGCGTGCACAATTTAGACAACGCGCAGTTTGTGGAAAAATCACGGCAGTTATAGGGCGCCCTGCTTGTAAAGCTGGATTAAGTGTGAATTAGGCCACATGTTTGAGGAGTTTTACTGATGGCTACGCTGTGTTTAACAATAAACATTGCATCACGCGATGCCAAATGATATAAAAAGGAAAAGCTTTTGGTGGGAAAATGCTGCTAGGCTTGAGAGACATGCCATGAGCCCTCTGAGCTGAAACACAAAGGCCAGTAATGCTGATTTGGGACCAGCAGAGGGCGCACATATCCCTGTCTGAGGTGCATGGGCCTACTGGGTAGCTCCCAAAACGGAGGAGACACAGTGACACACTGTAGAATGCATGAGGGAGGCTTTTTATTACAAATGTTAAGGAACTTAATTATAATGCAGAAAATAGCTCAAGCGGTAACATGTTGTCCATGTGGTATTTAATAATGATCTGAGCAAATATGCACTCAATCCGTTTTATAATTTTCTCTCACTGCAGAGGAGATTAAATAGCAATAAAGTCAGTTTACATAATTATATGCAGAAATTGGGGCCCTATTTAACAAACTCAACTAGCTCGTAATGGTTTCCAGTATATCTCAACACAGGTCCTGATTCATTGCCCAGGAGTAGTCAGTCAACTATCCTGTGTCATTTCACGATCACGGTTCAGTCGCCTTGACTTACTACTACCAGGCAATTAAATGACCTGGCCGACAAAAAAAAACCTTCACAGCTATGTTGCTTGTTCCACTCTGAGGTGGTTTCTATTTTCAGGGAGGTGAAAGGGCACTTCTCGTTCTCTCTAAAGAATGAACCTTTTTCTTTTCTTTACAATCTTAGTGCCCACCGTTTTATATGACACATATATTACTAGGTGCTCTTCATTGAAGCTTAGAACATCTGGACCACAAAAACACAACGGTCAAAGAAAGGTAGTAGAGTAGCTGAATAATAAAGTCTTCAGTGTGGTGTTATTAATGACAGACTCAGTCTTTATTCATTTCACTCCTTTGTCTATAGAGGAGGGGATTAAGAAGCAATAATGTGACTTGCCACTGTCAAAACCAGTTTCATTAGAGAAATAATACCAGTTGCAGTGCAGCCTGTTTCTTTCTTTCTTTCTTTATTATTTTTCTTGCTTTCCTCTTACCCCTCTGTATTTTTGTTCTTTCTACCTCTCTTCTTTTTTCCTCCAAAGCATTCCTTGCATCCTTCCATCTTCCTTTGCATTTCCCTTTTCTTTCTTATGTTTCTGTCGTCTCCTTGCCTCCATTTCTCTTGATTTTCATTCTTTCTTTCTTTAGGTCTTTTCTTCCCTTTTGTCTTTTCATTCGTTCTGCCTCCTTTTGTCCTCCCAAGCTTTTCGTGCATTGTTTTTCTTTCTTTGCATTTCCCTTTTCTTCCTCACGTTTTTTGTTTTTTCCCTCTCTATTCCTTCTTTCTTTATTTCTTTTCCTTTCTTTCGTTTAATATTTCCTTTACTATCTTTCTTTTTGTTCTTCTTTCTTTTCTCTTACCACTCTCTCTTTTCATTCTCTCTGCCTCCCTTTCCATTTTTACCCTTTCTTCTTCCATTCCTTTGCATTTCCCTTCTTCACTCACCGCCCCCCCCTCTCTCTCCGTCTCTCTCCCTCGCCCTCTCTGTCTCTCTCCCTCTCTCCACGTGTGTGCGTGGGCTCTTACAGATAGTGACCAAGAGTTAGAGCCGGGTGCTGCTGGGGAAATGTGAATGGAAACGAAGTGAAGGGTGATTCTGAAACACACACACACACACACACACACACAGAAATCCTCTCGTAGTGTTTCTGTTCCAGAGTGACTGACCCGCTGCGGCTCCTCTGGAAACTTGTACGGTATCTCTTGGTAAAAGGCTCGCGGGAGACTCGCTCACCCTCACGCACACGCGGAGACACGCGCGCTGTGGACTAGTCCGGGCGGAGTTTACTGAGGACTCTCAGCGGTCCGGGACCACACTCTATTCGAGACGCCTGGACTTTGCGCTAAACCGCGCGAAACCTCGCAATGTAGCGGCGTGTTGAGCGCATTTTCCTGCATATTAAAGGAGAATCTCTGACCACCCCCCTCCCCGGACAGACCCGGAGAGAGGAGCAGGGACAGTCAGACACTTTCAGAAAACTTTTCCTCAGAGCATCATGCGAGCCGCTGCGTGCTTCTCCAACAGCTCCGGAACTTAAAGCGGACCAGAGAGAAATCAAGAGGAGAGAGGAAAAAACACTGCCCTTTTGGTTTGGACAGTGAGATTATGCCACATTTACAGCAGGACTTCTCACATTTGAAGGATTTCTGAAATCTAATCAAACCTCTCCAAGAGCCTGGAAATGAAGCCAGTCTGCATGGGAATGTTATTTTACGCTTTACTCGGATTACTCCACTCAAGTGCAGGTAAAGATTCTTTCCGCGTGTCTCTGTGCTGTGAATGTGTGTCAGGGATGGGATAGTGGTCTACAAGGGGGGGAATGTTGAACTGACTGAGCCCCAGGATAGAAACCCAACCATACAGGACATTGTTGGGGCAGGTAGAGCAGGCATTAACCCAGCAGTTAGCCTGAAGATTACCTTTCAGAGGTGATAGTTTTGTCATGAAACCATGTGCTTCAGCAGAGCCTTTAAAAGGTCCCATCAGGACCCCAGCTGGGGTTTTCTGTCAGTTTATGTGTGAGAATAGTTGTAGCTTCTCACAAAGTACTCATGCAAATACAGTAATATTTTTATTAACACCAAAGTCAGCTTAATGCCAAAGTTGGGCTCCTCTGACAGTAATATATAAATTACGTGTATATTAGGTGTCCAGCAATGCAAAAAAATTTGGATTGAAAATTAATATGCTAGTTTATCGATTTTCACTTTACAGCATTTAGCATTATAAAAGTCAATACTTAGGTTGTGCTTTGTAGTGCCTCTATCTAATGCTTTAATCACAAGCTTATATGCTATTCAATGCATGATATGATACAATCGTTATTGTCACATCCCTACTACAGATACATACAGCAATAATTTATGTTTATGTAGTACATCTAGGCATTTCATGAATGTGTCCCTCTGCCATATGTGTGTTGATATCATTGCCTACTTGTTGTTTGTGTCACCAGCAGCTCTAAGAAGTCGCACCTCTGTCCTTATGAGTCACACCTTTGTGTCATTATGAATCAGGGTGTTAAAGCAAGCGAAAGATGAACAACGTTGACAGTGCATTTATTTATAAATGTCCTGCTCCGGATCAGGAATGCCAGACTGTACATGTAAACTTTTCGTTTAAGTGATGCTGGGTTCCGGGTTCTTCAGTTGTGATTTAGGCTCAGTAATGAGGCTTGAACAACCAGTGATTCTGCTGCTAGATCTGAACGTTTAGGGCCTGTAGGCTGAGCTAAGGAGGGGTTGTTTTTCGAATCAGGTTTTTAATTACAATGCGATGCCAGTAATGAAGTGCTGTGTACAGTAGGATACTTTCACTAGAATGTAATCACACACACACAAACAATGCAAGTCACAAGGGAAGCAGTGCTGTGCTCTTTGGTCTCATCTGGCTGTATGAAAATACCTTAATGAGGTACTGCGCGACATGGAGGCAGTGTCTGATAGCAACACAGTGAGTGTCTGTGTTAACGTGTTGAGGGAAAGCTTGACATGTTTCATGAGCACCTGCAGACACCAGCAGGGTCTGTAGGATGAGCTCTGTGTGCATGTGTGTGTGTGTCCCAGTCCTTATCACTCCTCCAGATTACAGAGGCGAACTTGGTGAATGGCCCCATAATGGCTTGAAGCCCCGCATACCTTCCCTTCTAAAGAGCCTGCTGGTTTACCAAAACAGATTGTTTTCAGGTGAGCTCCTCAGAGTTCTGTCACATCTCAGCGGCTGTTTTGCTCCGTCCATTGTAGGAGAATTCAAAGCATCCCCTTCATCTGTTCGCCAGCAGCACAATAGCAGGAAACAGATGGGCCTCAGGTAGCTCTCTGCTCAGGTAGGCCTCTGCAGGTGTGGAGGTTTCTGGACAACAAGCAGAACTCCCTTTTGCCTTCATGTGAACGAGCATTCAAAAGCAGACTCCTAAATAATGCAGGAGCTATGGTGGCGACTTGCTGAGTTTGGGGAATCCAAGCAAGGTCAGTTAAATAGTTTGTTCTCCCACAGGCTGCTATTATTCATTCCATGTGAAGGAATCAGTAACGGTTCCACCAGTCTTTTCCCAAATTAGCGATTAGCATTTTGCCTTTGACCAGGATCCTTCCATTTGGCAGAGATGTGCACTGCATTTTCTGGCCCTTTTGAAAGGGTACACAAAGAAAATAGCTTCTGACATGATGGAGATGCAGGAAAAGCCACAGAGTTGGCCTCTGGGATGGTGACACTGGGTTTTGGAAGAGAATCCTTCAGAGGGGAACGTGGCATTTCGGAGACAGAGTTCTTTGGCTGGTCCATTAGCGGGGATGATGGGAGCCATGTGGCGTGCTGGGATTGCTGAATAAGGTTCTGGTGGCTTGGAGCTGGCCAGCCTTGCTGCTCTCTGACTCCACAGGCCTGGCATAGGTGCGCGGCGCTAATGCCTAGTTACCTTGAGTCTCTCCGCAACATGATGTCAGCTCAGAGTTGTCGGTATGATCACTTACTGTATAACAGACTGATTTAGGGGAGACTTCTGAACCCACCCTGGAGGTGGGTGGCCACTGGAAAGCCAACACTTCTATTAGATTTAGGGGCATGGAGGGCAGCAGTTTCTTTGGGAAGACTGGTTGTCTCACTATTGGGTTGTTCTGGGAAAGAATAAAAAAGAACAGGGTGAATCTGAAAGCACTCCTCTGCGCACTCTTTTTCTCTGAATGGACTGGAGATCTGGGAGAGCACAAGGCAGTAAAGGAATAAGTATTTTGAGTCACCCCACAGTGTGCCCTCACGGAGCTCTGCACCCGGAGCTGTTTCTCATTCATTTTGTCTGCTGAAATGATCCTGTTTGTTTAAAAGAAAGCGCATGCAGTTCAAGTTAAATGTAGCATTAAGCCATTTCCCTCTTTGTCCTGTCACCGTTGCCAGAGATGATTTTGGCCCAGCTTTGCATCAGTTCCAGCGTAATTGTTCAAAAAACATTTTTACTGTCCCTGCTCGCATTTCTGTGCAGTGTGATTTATGTGAATTGCGTTTGTTGTGGTTTTTTGGATAGGCTGAATCTAGGGGGGACGCCTTGGAAGGGCCACTCTCATACTGTTACAACCAGCAAAGGTGTTCATTCAGCACAACCTGTTACACTGTCCGCACTGGTTGACCCGGAGGAAAGTAGGTTTGGTTAAGGCTCCGCAAGGCTGTGGAGATTCTTTTGGTTCGCTGGAGTCAATAAACGGCTCCTGAGGCTCGTGCCAAGATTTGCCGGTTGTCAGCCACATCAGGCTAATCGCTTCCAAAGCCTAACGTTCACTGAGTCATTATATGAGGGATGTTATCGCAAGGACTTGGACCAGTAATAAACCCTCCTTCTTCGCTACACTTGATCGTTAGCTTATCTTTTTTCGCACGTTGCTGCGCTTTTATTGACTTGTAAAGCTTAACTTCATAACACTTTAGCAGCCAGGAAATAAGAGGCTATAAAGCAGTGGGTGTGGCGTGCCCTGGCTTCAACTATGAAACAAGCACATAACTGTCGGACCACGGCTCAGATTACATTAAAGAATAATCGGTATTCGTTTGTTTTCAGCCTGCATGTACCCTCTCACTCGCTTTTTCAAAGCAGCTCATAACCCGTTAACCAGCAGTAAAGGGATTATTTGTATTTTTCTTTACTCACATGCCGAGTTGTTTGCCGAAGGTGTGCACTGAAGCGTACCGGCATGCGCATGTGTGTTTGTACGTATTTGCATGGGCTGTCAAAGCTGTGCAGAAGGCATCCTGATGGGTTTCCTTGTTTATATCCTGCTTTCCGTTGGTGTTTACTAAGCTGAGAGACCAAACAGAGGTCCCCCCATCCCCCAGTTGGAGGGAGCCATGATGAAACTTAACAAGTACTTCATCTCCCAGTGGCTGTAACACCTCCTCCTGAAGGTTTCAACACTAAGACCAGCATGGCTGAGGCCCTGAGGGTTTTTAACACTCTTGTGTCGCCCAAAGCAGAAATGACCTGATAAGGCTTATTCTTTTAAACTATTGTCAAAAGTGTAAATTCTAACTAAAAAATTTATGTTTGAAAGTAGTTTTAAAGTTTTTGTGAAAGATTCTGAATCAGATAAAAAAGTGTTTGACATCAAACTGAAAGGTTGTCAGGGGAGCTGACTTTTCCACTTTTCCACTTTTCTCTAAACAGAATATAAAGTGTAACAGCAATAAGGCAATTAATTATGTCATTATTAATCAGTTCTGCAATTTAAGTAAAAAGAAAAGCAAGTTATGACATTTAAGTGTTAATACACCTAAAAAAGGAGTGCATTTTGATCAGAAAACAGTGTTGAGTGTTGAAATCAATTATTTTGTGAGTTAGCCCCAATTATTTGGCATTAGCCCCAATTAAGCTGGTCACTCTGCAAGACACAGATTAAGCTGCCAGTTCATCAGGGATTAGAGTTCAGAATGAATCACGCCATATTTCTGCTTATAACTTGTTGCAGCCTTGCCCTGGGCATGCCGAGGCTTGGAGCTAACTCACCAGAGTCTTCCTTTCTGTTTTCTGATGGAGGTCACAATGACCCCGAATCAAACAAATTCCTCCAATATTGGGACGGTTCCGTGCCGCTTTGTTGATCCAAATCGGAGGACTCATCACATAACCAGCAGGAGAGAAGCTGAAGCTTCACTGGAGCTTAACACAGAGGAAGCGGACTGGATTAAACTCGCTAGGAGCTGTTTTTTGGTTATTTCCTGAGTGTTGGAGCTCCAGCCTGGCCGTGTCTCACAGCTGGGAGAGAGAGGGAGTGAAAGAGAGCCAGAAAGAGTTGTTTCATTCAGTAAGGAGGTCAGTCAGTTTGGGTTGACTGGTTCTCTAAATAAACACTTTTTTCAGTGAAGTAGTTTGTCCGTGGTTTAAAAGTCGAAAGGTCCCATGCGTCCGGCCCTGCCGTGTCTGTTTACTCTGGGTTTGTGGCCAGTCTCCATGTCTTTTTTGTCTGGTTTAAAGCAAGTGTTTGCATGTGTGTGTGTGTTTATATGTGCATGTGTGTCAGAGCGAGGAAAGACAGCTGTTGGTTAAATGGACATTTCAGGCAAAGTGTGCTAACGTGGCTAACAGCATGTAAGAATTTGTGTTACCAGTTAGCATTTATGTGTGGCAGCATAACTTTATGCTCCATGACTTGTTTGTTGAATTTATTCATCAGAAAATGTGTTTGGACACATATGTCATCTCCTCACACGTGACAAAATACAATCTCTCCTGTCCAATCAATTGCATTTGGCTCCAATAGCTTTTATTTTTGGCATCTGTCTCCAGTCACTGGTGCTGTCTTTGGCATTGCCTTAACAGAAACTAAGATGAGTTGAGGTCCAACACCTAAAGAATAAGAATGGTGTTTATTATGTGTGGTGCCACAGTCTTCAAATGAATCTCTGTTACAGACATGCCACCTATATGTGAAATCACTCAAAGTTTCAGATCCTGGATGAGCCAGTGAAACCTTCCATTGTCCAGAAGTAGCCATTTGCCTATTTTGTTTTCAAATCACCTTAAATGCTAAGAATGTCATGACAAAGACAGAGCATTTAAGTTCCTGGGCATCATTTTTCATCCATACAGCAGCATACAATGCTAGAGTACATGTAAGAAGACAGAGTGTGGAAATAGATATGCTGAGAATATCTCCCAGATGGAGTCTCAAAAGTGGTCTGAGAGAGAAACTCGCCTGTATGAAGCATCTCTTGGGAGTGCTCCAGTGACTGGGAGCAGCATAGTTCTCACATGAGACTTATGATCCGATAATCCTTCTTCTCTCTCTGCCAGGCCTCTACCTGCCAGGAGCATGGATCCTTATAAGAGGAATTGACAGAAACTGGTTCATCTTTTAAGCTGCTCTGTCTCACCTCTAACCTTGGGCTCTGTTGTGAGCAAGAACAAACGTTCCTGTGTGGATGATGCAAATCCTGGCCTACTTCCTGGGACTTTCTCTACCTGCTGATCTAATTCTGCTAATTGTAATGGATCCTCGAGCCTTGCAGCACAGTTCAGGGTTGCTTTAAGTGTAGTTAGTGTGAGCTTACAGCAATGTGTGTTTCGCCAACTAGGTCGTAGGATGTGGTGATGTGTCATCCTTAACCCTCACACACACAAACACACACATGCCAACATGCCATCAGTCTCCGGGCTCAACCTGACCAGGTGGGAGTAGCTAAAAACAAATTTTGACAGATTGCAGCATAACTGCTCATAATTAATTTTACAGCCCCCCTCGTCCCCTCCCTTCATTCCTGGGAGGCTCCTGACAGCCGGCGTGACACGGCACAGCAGGCTCCACAGGGCCAATTAATGACCAGGCTTTCCAAGCTTCTCTCAGCACCACCCCCACAACACTAATTCAGTTGCACCAGGGATGGATGGCCATGGCACACACACACACACGCACACACACCCACACATTCACACACCCCAGACCAAGTGGGGAATTTTAAGGTGGATCTGTTTATGTGGTTGCGGGCCATGAGGTCCAAGCTACATCAACTCAAAGGTCAGGGATAAAATGTCAGGGACTCGAAGGATCAAAGGTCACAGATATCCATTTAGCTCTGTGTAAACCTTTTGCGCCAGCTTCAGGGTGCCTATCGACTGATGAGGTGAAACAGCGATCGATCACTCGCAGGTACACAAACACGCCGCTGTGTGTGTGTGTGTTTGCCCGTCCAGAAATTTACCAGAATGAAAGGAGCCATGAAAGCATTCCAGCATATGCCCTTGCTCGCGCGATCACACGTGGAAGCCCCCTCATTTCCTCATGTTCCTGGACACACTCGCGACACACGTATGTGCACACACACTTTAGTGATTAAGTCGGCTCCTTAATTAAAGCTGGGATTAAGGCGAATCAGGATGTGTGAAACATCTTAAACTCTTTGGCAGAGGGGGACAAGAAATCTGCTTTATCCCCGTATACCAAGTTTTCCCTCTCTCTCTCTCTCTCTATCTCTCTCTCTCTCTATCTCTCTCTCTCTCTCTCTCTCTCTTTCACCTCACTCCCCTTCCCTTCACTCAGTCATTAGTGACAGCCCAGATAAACATTTCAAAGCTTAAAGGCAAGATTGAACCCTAATGAACAGCTTTCCCATGAGTGACTCTGTCTCTTAGAAGAGCCTGAAACGAAGTTAATTTGCCTTAATATGCTGATCTATTATTAGTGGCTTGCTGTAAGGCTCCGGGCTGGGAGCCAGTGATAAGCATGTGTAATGAGCGAATCTGAAGGCTCTACTAGATCAGATAATTGTGTGGAATGGAAAGTATCTCAACCTGTCCCTCCACTTTGAGGTTATACCTCGGAAGAATGTGATGCTCCTTTTGGAACCTTCAGGAAGAGATGGAGAGACAAAGAGGATGAGATGAAGACACGAGAAGAACATTATTCCGTGCGGAAATCAAATTAAGGTGCACTTTGGTCCAGCCTTACTGTCTGGAAGACGTAGCTAAGTTGAGGAGATGGGCAAGGAAAGATGACGCTTTTAAAAGGCTCGTCAGACAGGGGAAAAGGGTGGAGGCCTTTCTCTCTCTCATACTGCACTCACTGTATATTTAAACCTAACCCATTCCAGATGGCGATTCTTCTTAATACGAAGCCACACAGTTGATATCACCGCGTATCGCATCCATGTGTTAATAGAAATCCGACTTCCCTTTCCCGTTTGTTTGTGTAAAACCGTCTAGGGACTCGCCAGAATGTGAAAGACGGAGACGGTTTCTTTTATTTCTTGATTACGACGCGTTGAAGACTCCCGGTAATTGTCCCAATTAAATGCACATTTACACACTTAGACACAAAAAGATTACTTCCTTTTTCCCCCTCCTTTCTTGCTTCCACACAAGTCTCTGTGACTGTCTAATTGGGATCATTAGTAGGATTATAAATGACTCAGCATCCACAAAGGCTTCATTTTCTTCCTTTGGGTGCAGAAAGGGTGGTGGCAGTTCATTGTGTTCTCGTGCAGTTTGGCTTGAACTGATCAGGCCGTGAGTGCTCTAGTGCTGGGGCTGAATCGTGTAATGGGGCTCCAGATAGTGCGCTGTCTTGTTACCAGACACAAGAACAATACATCTGGCCGCCTAGACGAACATCAAGGAAGAGAAAGATGTCCAGCTGCAGAGTTCACGCACCTGTTTCTTCTCAGTCACAGCCTCAGTAATATCAGGTTTACAGCGCAGGATGCCTGAAAAAAATGAATGGTATTGCAGTACTGGATCTCTGTCAGCTCTTGTCTTTTAAAACCCTGGCCCTAGGCTAACCTCGTTACTGCCCCGGCCGCTTCCCAGCTTCTTCTCTGCTTAATTAACCAGCAGTTGACCTTGTAATGGAGCTTGCCTTATCAGCACAAGCACTTGCTGCCCGGCTGAACTCCCTATCTCCAGATTCCTAATGAGTGAGAGAGCGAGAGCGGGAGAGATACGTGCTGTCAAGGGGATTTGGATGTCCACATGAGAGACTGAGAGACTGAAAGATAAACCAGAGTATCCAAAAGTATTAAGACACCCTGTCTTAAACCATTGCTGGACCATCAGGTAAAATACATGCATGCTGCCATGTAATCTCCTTAGAAAAGCATTGTTTGTAGATTGCCATGTGCTATGCTAATGTTATTTGGCTTAATAATGCACTATTGGACACCTTTGTTCAATGTTACTTGGCTAAATGATGCATAATTGGACCATTTGTGAACCAGATCTAATCAAGCAAAAATGCCTGGTCTTGTGGCTGGAGTCAAATCAACATTTGAACATCTATCAGAGGCGTTTCACAAAAGAAAAACAGATACACCAGAAGGGGAACAGATCAACAGGTTGTAGAGACCTAGGGTGTATGATGGACTTCGACTGCATCCACGGGTGCGTGTCAGCACTTACTTGTTGTCAGAGCTTCATGGAAATGGTGTGGTTGATTGCTCAGTTTCATGTCACAGAAGGGAGATTAAGACTCATTAATACACCCCCTCTTCAGTCTGCAATGTGATGGATGTCTTAGTCAGCTGTGCTACCTGAGAGGCTCCGTTAATTGCACATGCGGTGGGAGATGTCGGTCTGTGCTGAATCCCGACGGTGCACATATTTATCATCATCCTGACCGGGAGAAACGCATCCCTGGTCCCCGGGCTGTGGCCAGGTTACAATCCGGCTCCATCTCTCTCTACTGCGAGGGGAATCTAGATCTGAATCAAACATGTGGCCGAACGCCAGGCCATTTTTTTCATGCCGCGCTGCCTCAAACTTGCTACTTCAAGCTGAATCTGATGCCTTTGTGACTGTCTGAAATTGAAACCTTACCTCATCGTTGGAAACTGCTCAGGGGGAATAAGGGGAGGGGGGGGTTAGCAGGAGGCTGGATATGGAGCAGTCCTACCACTGCCTGACGTTTCTCCTCTCCGGAGGATGTGTGGGGAAATAATGAACTCATAAGAGATCCTGGCGAAGGATCAAGAGATAATGTGTACAAACCCCCCATGGAACAAGCGAAGATGCCTTTGCCATTATTCTCCCTGACATTTTAGCATCTGCAAGCCAAGCTCCAGCTTACCTTGATTTTTGCTGGCCGAGACCAGCAGTGACAGTGTGCTCCGAGCAGAGCGACTGCAATGAGGGCTCCAGGGATGGCGGCAATGATCTTTTTTGTACTTCACTGGACCCACATCTAAACATCTGAAACCTTATTCTTCACAGACAGAGAGCTGCTCTGACAGACACGACAGCCGCCAACAGGGATCTTTCGTGCTGACTCTTGCTTTTCATGCAAGTTGAGAATCAGAAAGGCCTAAGTAGCAATGATTGAGAAAGATAAGGCAGGGAAGAGGAACATGTTAGGAAATGTCATGCCGTCAAGAAAATAGGCCCTGTGGGGGTGATTGACATTAGCTCAGTGCCTTCAGAAAGGGGTCAGATAATTACACAGCCCCAGGACAAAACAGGGAGCATTCTTCAGTGTAATGGAAGTAGTAGCCATTGAAGTCTGTGGCCCTGCTTAAGTTTATTACCCTGTTCAGATTGTTTTCTCTCTCTTCATTTGGCATTAAGAGCCTGAAAGCTGTGGTTGTTTTGCAGATGTGCAGCTCAAGGGGAATTCTTTGTGGCTTTAAACAATAGGAGGAGGAGTCATTGCCTTATGAGGATGGGACATTTATGTCTGTGAACCTCCCACTAAAGGACTGGAGCACAATGGCCTAACAGCTAAACTGTCCTACTGAGGGGCATAATCAGGTGCTAGCATGCTAAAATCACTTCCCAGGACACGGGGAAACATGTGGTGCATTTCTCACATGTTTTGTATTGGTTTTCAATAGGCAGAGACGAGTTATATTTGACATTGATTCAGTGCAAGACCCCATTATCCCAGCAGAGAAAGACACCTGGTTACTGCTGGTCTGAATGACCAGCATGGCAGCATCTAAAACAAAACATATGCTGGTTTTCCTGGTGACCAGTAGACTGGCACACAATTCTGATGATAGTGTACCGGCATCCTAAACACAACACATGTTGGTTTTGCTGGTAACCAGCTGTGCTGGTCTATGCTGTTTTTGAGTTCCAGAACTGTGGAAAAGTCCTCTTTAGCGAGCAAGTTTTGGCTCTAGTGTTACAGACAAATCCACATTTGTAGAACTGTAATGGAACGAAATACGAAGTTTTCCGCAAGTGAAAATAAGATGTGTGTCTTGAAGTGGTTTCCCAAACCACCATATGTGTTAACTAGTAAAATACTTCAACAGTAACTAGATTATTTCTCTGTAGCATATCCACCTCTCTTGCTGACCACAGCATTTTTTGTACACAGCATAGCGTACTTAGCACCAGGCATTTTAAGAGTGTTTCTGGAGAGGTCTGTTTTGAATTATATTTAATTTTGTTCTAGTCTCTGTGTGACTATGCAGTCATAGCACCAAGCGTTTTTTGTCTGGGATCAATGACGTTTTCTGATTTTGATTCTAAAAATGGTTACCCTGCCTTACTTCGACACTGTTTTTCTATGTCATGGAGCCGGGTTCAGACAATCAAGGAAACAAGGAGAAGCTCTTTCCCAGAAATAACCAACGAGGGCAGGAAATGTCTTTTTAACGAGGTAATGGATGTATTGCTACGGACGTTTCCAGAAAAGGAACACTTCGGCAGCATTTGGCCTGCTCTTAATTTCCCCCTCCAAATATTTATGTTGTCTTATAGAGCCCCACTCTAGGCCTCGGTGCCATTTCTCCAGTGTTCCATTCATTCCGCTTAGCTGCTCAGCAGATCGCTTTAGTGTTCCTGCTCTCCATGTCCCTCATCTGCCGTCCATGTCCACTTGAAATAGGTTCCCTCTCGGAATCTCCAAGCCTCAGTGGATTTATGATCCCATTTAATTCCCATTCTGTCCAATAACATCCAGGAGTCCAGCCATTCATCTTGATTCTACCCCATGTCTTTATGGAGATGACCTGGGTGGTGTGCTGTAAAACACAGTGGGTTAATGTATAAAATGGCATTGCTGCTCATGCTGTCCTGTAAATAGGGTTCATGTGCGGTGCCTGTGCCCTGGCCTGTTTTATGTTACCCTTACAAAGTAAGAGAGAGAAAGAGAGGGGTGGGGGGGGGGGGGGGGAAAAAAAACAAAAACAGAGAAAAACACCCTGCCTTTCCTGCTTCCAACACAGCACCTAAGGCAAAGGATTTGAACCAAAAAGTAGTTCAGAATTACACATATTGAGGCACCACACACACAGGCAGACACACTCTTGTAAACACACATCTATAAGCACCCAGACAGGCCCACCTAGAGACCTAGCCCAATTTGCCAAGCAAATAAGCTTTTTTTCCTGAGCGTGACATTTGAAAATGTGTCCCTAATAAGCCTGTGAGTGTCTGGTCTAGTCTTGTCCAATATTTCATACTTTGCTGCACCCGCCTTCTAGCAACCAGTTGCAAGTGCAACAAAACCAGGGCTGCATGGTCAAATTCAGATGACTTTTGCTACAATCTTGTGATTGTCGATATTCCTTGGTTGATCTGGGCTGGATTTTAAGTACGTAAATAATCAGGAACATAATGTAAATGCTAGTTTAGAAGGCTAGTACTAATCAGCCCCAAAACATGCACACATTAATGTGAGGATTAAGAAATCAAAAGTGGCAATACTGATACTGATAGGCCCACAAAGCTGCTGTGGTGCTCTGGGACCCAGTTTTAATTAGGGATGCACAGATACCGGTATCGGGTATCGGCCCCGATACCGCATTTTCTAAAGTACTCGTACTCGTTAAAAGTCTCCCGATACCGT
>JBBKCR010000034.1:4493089-4503307 GCA_037577295.1 Ladigesia roloffi | reverse complement strand
GTGTGTGTGTGTGTGTGTGTGTGTGTGTGTGTGTGTGTGTGTGTGTGTGTGTGTGTGTGTGTGTGTGAGTCAATGTTAGGATTAAACTGACTGGAAACCATTGCCTATTGATTTGTTCCTCCCTCCACTGAGCTGTTCCCATCACCCTGACTATACATAGCCGCTCACGTTGCAACATATTTCACAAATTATCGCAGTACACTCGATAATGGCTCTGTATTTTTGGATAAACAGTGACATGGAAAGCACTCACACTTATACAGATGGGTCTTCCCCTGTTAACAAGTGCTAATTCGGCTGGCGTCCGTGTGTGTCTGCGTGTTTTTCATTTTCATTACCAAGGAGGCATCGATAAATGGAGATGATGGAGGAACAGCAGGATTGCGGTCATGCCTCTGATGATTGGTTCTTTTTGTAGAGTGATGATCCACACGGATTGGTTTTTGCCTTGTCGGGATATCGGGGGTCAACACGAGTCTTTTTCTGGTTTCTGAGGATGGAGGAATTGCAAATGTAGAAAAACAAACAAACAAACACACACACACACACAGGGAAAAAATGAATTTCAGGTTCTATGGGGAGGTCTCATTGTTTCAGACCCTTTTAAGCTTTGCCCCAATCCTAGAGTTGAAAATCATGGTCAGGTGGTTTCCTCTGCTTTGGTCAGCCACATTAAAGCCCAGCATGTCTCAACCTCCTGCCTCAAGTTCTGTAACCCTATCTTATCTAACATCCCGCTGTAAATACATTTAGGGCCTTTGGCTTTGTTTCCTCTCTTCCCCCAGTGTTGTCAGGCCGCCTACATATCCATTTTAGCCTTAGTTCAAATGGATCAGTATGTGGTTTTGTGTGTTTTATCATGTTTACCATTCCTACTAAGTATAAAAGAATTATTCATTTTTTTGAGTGCAAACACATTCAGAACAAAGTTCACTTAATGAAAAATTACAGATTGTTCTATAAGAGTATAGGAATAAAATGTCTGTACTATAACATGTACACCCACGTACTTACTAACAAATGTTGGGCTTTGTCAGTTTGTATTTTTTTTACATACATACATGCACAACAACAACATTGAGATGACATGCTATTAAAAGTTTTTCCTTGCTTTTTGAAATAAAATACTACATAAACCATTCACTCTTGGGTCCATACAGCCAATATATGTGCTGTCTTGAATTTGTCATGTTTGTGATGTCTCAGAAAGCAGTATTTTTTTATATATCTGTCTGTTCTGCACTTGACCCCCATCCATTAATGCTGAAATTATGAGTGTTTCAACTTGGACTGCTTTTTGCGGGAGGCACAATGTAGCACAAACAACTAGAAGCGATTTTTCAAAATGAATAAGATAAAATAAGATAAACCAAAACACTATAAATGAACCTGTGGTGGTAAATGTAAAATATAGCCCTTTTAAAAACCCACATTTCACATTGGAGGGGTAAAGCAGGTACAAGAAAGCAGCCGCAAATGGGAGCAATTACCGGACAGTAACGTTTCCCCTTCTTTTTCTCACTCTTCCACAATCATCTGGATCCAGGATTTCTGCTCAAATTCCTTTCACATTGCACAACATTTTCTGTTCGAATGTGGATTTACCCTCTCTCTCTTTCTCACACACACACACACACACACACATGCACATAAAACCCCCAAGTTCATAGTGTATTCATCCAGCTTTTAAATGTACCTACAGCCCCTAAAGACCTCTGTGGCCGCAGCAGTAAAACAGATGGAACACAGGCTGGAGGTTCTGCCTCAGAAAAGCTGCTTTTTGGAAGATTTGCGTTGTGCTTTTCCCATGTGTGGGCCTTATTTCCTGATGACCTTATTCCGGTTCTTCACCATATTTACTCCAGTGACACACTGTTAACAGCTGTCTAATCTCGATTCCAGCAGTCATGAATTCTGCTGTGACGTCTGCATCTAATGCACTTTCACCACGTAAGTGGATGTTTCGTAATCTGATTGCCGCTGAGCACCAATCAGGGGTCTTAATGTCTTGCAGTGCTCTAATGCTCCATTTGTGACTCATATTTTTAGACATGGCGATGTGATTTCTTATAAAGAAATAACATCCTTCCAATGAAATGAGCTTGGTCTTTTTCTGAAGTGATGAGTTGGCCGTGCAGAGCTCACCACCCTTTTTAAAAAAGTAACACTTCAGTTTTTTCGTGAAGAACAGAGTATGTTTGCTAAAAGGAAAACGAAACGTATAGTAATTTATGTGTTATGTGCATGTATTTAATGTTCTGTACATCTCTGTTAGTAAATACTACGACAGAATTCTGTTACAGATATTTTTATGCATTAGGCTATTCTTTATTTTCTTTTGGTCACATCTGTGTGCCTCCCTAAAGAGTGGAGCCCTGGGGCTACTACCCCTCCAGCCCCCCTGCTGGTGTAGCCCCTGCATACAGTAGTAAAAATCATCTTCATTTTGCCTGCACATTAATCTGCTTTGAGTTTCCCTTTAGAGAGGCAGAATGATTTGAATTTAGCACTTTGCGAAGGCTCCAGACCATATTGGGGCTAAAATCTGGCAAACACTGAGCGGCCTAATTATGAGTGAAGCTTGAAGACCACTGTGCATATGCTCACACTTCTAGTGAAAGATAGTAATGGATTGTAACGCACACACACAGGACTGGGCAGCAGAGTCGGCAGTTGCCTGGATAGTGATGGATGATGCGCAGTAGAGGGACCTAGAGGCTGGGTGTATGTGTGTGTGTGTGTGTGTGTGTGTGTGTGTGGAGCTCTGTCCATGTGGGCTGCCGTACCCACTACCACTCCAGTGTCATAATTAATCTTCAGAGATGAGCCTGGCGAAAAAAAAAAAAAAGTGCAACCCTCTGCAGCTTTTCCACCACTTACTTCGCAGAATACAAATGTGTAATTCCTTAAAGGAATGGCCTCTCGGCCCACTGCATCATAGATATTTTTGAGAAAGGAAATAATTTAGCACGGATGGGGGCAAGCAGATAGGAGAACACGGTGGGACTTCAAAGGCGAACTTTAATAAAACATATGATGTGCGTAGGGTTTTTTTTTATATCACTGTTCTCTCACATTAGAAAAGCAGAACTATTCCCTAAAAGTGCAACACTCTGTGGAGAGGGGAGACCGTTGCCGCGTTGCCCTGCCAACCGCAGGATCAAAGGCTTTAATGGAGGCTCTTCACAAATGGGGGCTGATTAACGGGACGGGCCCCGGCGCCATCATGCCTTTTTCCGGAGAAAATAGCCCCTCTAAGTCCTGTCTATGGAAAATAGGAGCCCAAATCTGAAGCTAGGGAGAAAAGGAGAGTTAATGAACTAGTAGTAACATTCAAGTAAAAATAATCTATAATAAATTTGCTACTAATTAGAATCAAATATTCATATATAAAGTAATTTATAGTAGGGCTGCCTAATTTGGAAAAACGCTCAGAATACTGTAAATATATGTTTAGATGAATGCTTGTAGTCAGATAGAGTTTTCCGTCTGTTTTTGTCTCCCAAAATCCCTGGATTCTCTTAAATATTAGGTGGTTAAATCAACATAATACGAATATTGCTCCATCTGTGCTCCATACAAAGACACTACATGAATCCTACTCTACTAAAGTAATTCATCACAATACTATAACAGGTTCAGCTACTTTAATGGTAACCTAGTGCTGCCAAAGCAGCTTAAACATCACATATGCTAAAACTGATTGGTGTTCGGGGAGGTTGCTAGTCTTATGAGGTCGATGTAGTGTATAGCATTGTTTTTTTTTTTGCATTTCACAGCACTTGTAATACTCACCAATCTCCAGGACAAAAAAAATATGGGCTTCTTTTTGTAGAGTTTAGGTGAAAGGATGTACTAGAAAAGATACAGACAGACCGGAAAGTTCCAGAATGCTTCTCACTCCTCGGTTTGTAAGAAAAATATATTTTTCATATTGGCCACAAGCAACTTTCCAGCCTTTTTTGGCCAATGGAAAGGTGATAGGTACACTGAGACTACAGAGGATCGTAGGCTACGAAAGTAATGCAGCTTGGATTACCTCACTCCCTAGACAGCTAGAGATGTTTATGTGTTCAGTGATTGGCTTAAGACAAAAGAAATATCCTCTTAAACCTCCGCGCACAACACCCTCCGCTGTGGTCTCAGCTAATCGCTTTACATTGTTCTTGGCTCCGAGAGATGTCTCTCGGGCCTTCGAATTTCATATTCCCGACTGCAGTTAATTAAGATGTTTGACATGATTGTGGACGATAAAATAAAGATTTCCATTGAAAATGCGACTAATAAATCTAATTAAAGGGGAAAGGGATGAGCTCGGCACATTTTTGTACTTTGGAAGGCTTATCATGCTCTTGGTGGAGAGTGTCTGGGTGGCATTAAAGTGGAAGTGAGCTCTGTCAGTATGAACATGTGACCAAAAGTGTGAGTGAGTGAGAGAGCGAGAGAGTGAGAGACGTAACTTAATTAATCTAATCTTAAACTGCGAGGAGGCGATGGGTTTGAGTTGACATGATTAATTTACTGGCTCCTCCAAGCACCTCTGGGCTGCTTCAGTGAGAGACCGTGTCAGAAACATGCTCCCTCAGCAGGCGGCGGTGGGGGGTGTCCCCCGTAGTAGGAGGCTGGGTAAATGAGTTTTTGAGATGTGCTGCCAATTAGGCCCTGCTTTTTGATGCGCTGCTCGTCTGGCCGCACGGTGAATGACAGGAGACACACTGCAGACAATACCAGTCTCTGTCCTTTTTTCTTCTCTTTTCTTTAAGACTCATCAAACGTCAGTCGTCTGCCTCATTCGGAATATTATGAATATTATTAAGAATCCGGTGTAAAGTGTATTGTAATGGTGAATTATTGATAACTGTTCATGCGCTGTGTTAATATACATTGAAAAATCATATTTGCTCAATTACAACATATTTTTTAATGTAATAGTCTCCATTAACTTATATTCAAATGTTCAAGTCATTTTAAAACAATGCTATGGTTAGGTGTAGCACTGAGGTTAGGTTAAAACCTTAAATCTCCCTATTCCTTAAAGAGATGGTCCGTATGGTTCCCATATGAGCAATAAAGTATATATAGTAGATTAGGCCTGGCCAGACCTAGAGGAAATTGGCTTTTTAAAGTTAAACCAGTTTTCACCTTAAGATGCTATGTCTGTATGTACACTGTGCATCTGATTTCACATCAAGCTGCATTCTGATTGGCTATCTCCACGTCCAAGTGTTCACATGTCTGTGCACTGCATATTATCTGTGCAATTGAAAACAAACATGAGCAACTCATGTATGAAAACTAGGCTGCAACAACAGGCTGTTCGAAATGCATCATGCTTATGCTGTCACAGTTATGAATGCATTTGGATATACCCATCTGTTCTGTCTACACTAGTTTATTTCTTACAGTGATGTCAATGTAAAAAGGAGTGTTGTTTCAAAATGTTATGGCTGAATTCATTTGACAGAAAATCACTTAAAGGCAAGATGAACATCTGCAAAGCATCGCTGGTGCAATACAGTTAAATGAAAGTATTTCCTCACCCAACTGAAACAATTCAGCTTGACATGTTGCCCAGGCTTGATTATGAATCCATGTAAACCTTTTAGGGATGAGCAGCTAGTACTAAGCAATGTAGTCAGCGCTTCTGTCAATTATATTAGTGTCATGAAAATAGCTCTTAATTATATCTGCCCTTCTTCCTGCTAGGATCGCGCCTTCGTCAGGAGGACTACCCCCCTCGGATCATGGAGCACCCCTCAGACCTGATCGTGTCGAAGGGAGAGCCAGCCACTCTGAACTGTAAGGCAGAGGGGAGGCCGTCCCCAACTATGGAGTGGTACAAGGATGGTGAGCGTGTGGAGACAGACCGAGACAATCCGCGCTCACATCGAATGCTCCTGCCCAGCGGCTCTCTCTTCTTCCTGCGCATCGTGCACGGACGCCGCAGCAAACCGGACGACGGCAGTTACGTGTGTGTGGCCAGGAACTACCTGGGAGAAGCGGTCAGCCACAACGCCTCGCTGGAAGTAGCAAGTAAGTGTGTCTTTATGTTTCTGATTTGTGCTCTTGCAGTTCCAAGATGTTACACGAATCACCACACCGCTCTAGCTGGAGGTTTCTGAAGTGGTGTTTGTGAACATGTCACATAAGCAGCTATTGTAGAAACCACCCACAATTTTGTGTGATCACTTTGATTTGGGATTACTGAAGGAGGGCGTCCAGTTTTGTAGCACACTGGCCAAGCAGAGGCATTTAGGTAAAGGGACACAAAAAGGGAGCTTTTCCACCACGGGAACCTTTTTAGAAACCATGAACTTTCAGTGTTTCCGTACTGTGGTATGTTCACTAGTACTAGGTTGGAAGTTCCTGGGTAAATTGTGGCTTCTACTCTGGAATAGATGTGCAGTTATCTGTACTGTATATACCGTGTGGTCATGAAGGCCTCACAGGAACCTACTAGTTCGAAATAGAAGAAGCTTTGCGGAAACCATCAAGGTGTATATCTATTAAATGAAAGTGTTTGACAAAAGTGGTTACATTTAAGAATATCAATTTGCAGAAAACAGTTTGAAATGTGCTTTCTGGGGTCATATACTCGGTCATTTTGCGTAACAGCCATGATTTCGGCAGCATAGATGGAATTCAGTCAAGTACTTGCCCAGCCACTGCATAGTTTAATTCAGGACAAAAGATCTTTAGTTCCTGAACAGGTAAAAATATAGACCTTTCTGTAATGGCACAAATAGAGGCCTGAGGTCTACTTTATAAAACTTGTGTGTGCCCAGATTTTATATTAAAATTGCCATATGAGAACATTTATTTACACATTTATTTGCTGAGTACAAGTGCATTTTCCATGCATCTGAATGAGAACTAGGGGTCAGCCAGGGTACTGTATTATGCTCACTCTCTATTGCCTCAATCCCTGACAGACGGCAGTGCTAATAGGCATACAAGTGTCATTCACTGCATAATGCCGCATAATGATTTTATATCCACGTTTATCCCCTAGCTACCCTTTAAAAACACTCCAGACCGGCCTCGCGACACACATATTAATCCCGGATAGTGTATTTGTTACAGTCATGCACTGATCTATTAGCTTCGCCTTCTCCAAAACTGAAAAAACAATGATTGTTTGAGCGTCCAAGCTGTTTTGGGTCACCTTGATACCTTCGTGTATTAGCTCACGCTTTAAAGGCCTGAGATTAAGCCTTGTTTCAACAAGCGGTGGGAGCTATGGGAGGGAGGTAAAGAGGTATTATGAAGGCTTATTCAGTGCTACCAATGTGAACCTCTCTGAACCTTGTCACTCTCTACCTGACCCCCCCACTACAGGTGATTCTCTAATGTGGCTTTCTCAAGTGTTCCCCTTAATCCTTAGGGGGCTGATTTATGATTTCCTTTCTCTTTCCTTTCCATTCCCTTCAACTATGCATGCAAAACGAGAAGCAGAATACAACAAGAACCTGAAAAACCTTAGAACAGTGAGGGAAGAAGTTTTGCAAGGCTGCGTAGCCTTATTCATTGAATTACCTGCAAGCTTATGATTAAGCTAATCCATTTTTAATTCAAGCCGAATGACTTATAATATCTTTATATTTGTATCCAACTTTTTCAGAAAGGCAGCATTGTGAAACTTGAGTCACTGAATACATTAGGCTATTAACTGAGGCTTTGTTCTGTTTTTCTCTTGGGCTGCTCACAAGATAAATGGGAATATTTTTTGTCTTACCGCCTTGAACGCAGAAACTCGGGAGTCTTTCATCCAGCTGGAAAAACAACATTTTCTAAAACTGTTCCCTAGCCATGTAATGACAAACATGAAGACTAAAGCTCCTCCACCCTGAGGATGTCTGATAAGGCTGCTGTTTTCCTCCGACATGCTTTATTAAAGGGGAATATTTTGCCCCCATGCTCTCGCTGGCTCACACACACACTCGGACTGTCCCACACGATCCCTCTCACTGAGAGACGGGATGGTTTGCCTCCAAGGTTGTGTGTGAGGAATGTGTTTTTCATCAAAAAAGCAAATTTACCGGAACCAGGTCTTAACAGAAACATCGGCCGTTCTAATTAGAGATTAACGCGCCCGTTTGATCCGCACTCGACCAGTGTGGTGGCCTGCCACAGAGTGGCATACGTATTTGCCTCTTTGCATTTGTACCAAAGTCATTAAAGCTGGCCATGTGTCTCCCTTCACCTCTCTTTATGCCTTTGGCTTTCAAACCATATGATTATCTGTCGTATCTTTCATGGTGCTGCCTGAATGCTATTGAACATATTCCCACACTGGAACTCCCAACCTGGTTAGGCTGCACAAAATATCAATAGTTTAAAAATGTACTTTCTTTTTTAAAACTACATGAGCATCAGCATAAATCTTCTTGGTAAAAATAACTAAAAAATATATTTTGGCATTAATGCCAATGTAGTATGTAGGCACTGTCCAGATTGTGAAGCCCTTGAAGCTTCAAATGTCTTTACCCCTGACTGCAATCTCTTCCACATTTGGACACCTGTCCCGTCTGACATATGGAACCCTCTCCCCATTCCCCCCCTCCATTTCTGTTATTACATGCCCCCCGCTCTCTCACTAAACCCACCGAGGAGAATTTGCCCTTTCCCAAAACCCGCAGCCAAGTTCCAGAGATAATCAATGTTTACTTGCCAGACTATTTGCCTTTCATTAACTTTATTACATGGGCTGTCCCGTCCCCCAATATAGCCGGCACTAGCTGTGTGGTCTTCCGCTCAGTGTCGGGGAAAAAGTGACGGCTCTCTGGAGAGGTTTGTTTTCTCTTTGCATTTCTCCTTGCCTCCCTTCCTCTCCCTCTCTACTTTTCTCCTCTCAAAAATGTCTTCACTTTATTCATTGTATCCTAGATCACAAGGGTTAGATTTAGATTACATTTGGGGTCAACAAAGCTCCATGATAAGGAGAGAATCACCTAAAACGATCCCTCCTAGTTAGTAAGCTTGCTTTCAGCCTTGTGTCGCAACATTTTGAGGAGGCATTTTGCTAAAATAACATCTAGCCAAACAGACTTTTTTAATGTTTTGGATCATCTCTGTTATAGCATTCTGAAGAAAATTCTCTGTTGAACATCTAGCTATCTAACTATTAGTAATCCTTTTAGCTATTGGTTTTACAGCATTCTGAGAAGAATGGTCTAAAATGATTCACTCTATTCAGCAAGCAACAACGCAATCTGCATGCTGTGACACAGCAAGAGAAAAGATTAAGAGATGTGCTTTGATTAGCTTGCGATTTGCAAGTGTGGCAGTAGTGTTTAAAATATTTGCCTGTGCAAATGCTATCCATGAGGTTGCAGGTTCAACCCCCCCCACTTTTTAATATTGTGTCCTTCAACAAGACACTTAACTCTTATTTATTCCAGGGGGACTTTCCCAGTAATTAATAGTTGTAAGTAACTGCTGTAAATGTATCTAGCTTTTCAGAAAACTCCGCAGAATATTGTGAATTCTGTGAAAGAGAACTTAAAGCCAAAATAATTCACTCAAGTTAGCCGACTAGCCAGCTTACTGGTTTACTGGAATGAAATTGGGAAGCTTTGTAAAGGGACTTTGTGTCCCCAAGCCCACCTGTCATTTGTGGCTGTGTACGCGACAGCTCAGTGTGTCGTATTGTTTGTGTGAGTGTGTGAGTGAATGCGTCAGGATGTTTGACTGAGTGTTTGTGTGTGAGTGGGAGAGGGAGTAGGGGGTAGCTGCTGCCTATTTGTAGGTTTGGATAACAGCGTTGTTTTGTCGCTAACAGGTGCGAATGTGGATTTTTTTTTCTGCTGACACTGTCCAGCGAAAGGTCAGGGCATTGCTGTTGTCTGCTAGTCACGCTTTCCCCAGAATGGCTAGAGACACCCAGTGTTCTAAAAATACACCCAATACCAACTGGGCTTTTGCCAGCTCAGCAGGTGCAAGCAGGTACTAACAAAGGCCAAAGGCCAAAGGGCAGTCAAGAGTGGACACTGGGGAATGTGGGCACTTCTGTCTCAAATATTATAGGGCAGCATAAGTTATTTTGCAGAATTTTTTAAAACTGTTATCAAAAGATTGGAACAGTACATGTTAAAGGGATAATTCACCCAAAAATGAAAAATTGATGTTTATTTGCTTACTTCCAGGGCATCCAAGTTGAAGGTGACTTTGTTTTCTCAGCAAAACACAAACGCAGATTATTAGCTTTAGCCGTAGCAG
>JBBKCR010000034.1:4486899-4491899 GCA_037577295.1 Ladigesia roloffi | reverse complement strand
ACATTGATGTCTTAAGACATGAAACGATCATTTTTTGTGAGAAACTGAACAGTATTTATATCATTTTTTATCTCTGATAGGCGATTGTCTCGAGCCCCCTGTGTACGCGCTTTGTGTAGGATACATTTTTGGGTGAACTATCCCTTTAATTTGTGGGATCAGTTTTATTAAATTTTGAATGTTGAATTAAGGAATGTATATAAAACAACTGTGAATAATTTTGGTCAAAACAATACAGATGAATATATCCAGGTCATGTCAAGTTAACATACAAGGCAGTTGCAATGTGATGCAATGAAATCGAAAAACTGAAATTCCTTCCACTTTGTGCCACGCTAATATATTCAGCCACAGTCTGTCTCTCACTAAGAGAAATCCAGCAGGAGAAGAATGGAAAGTGCAGGGACAGTGCAGGGATTTCGGTAGATAAGTAAACCAGGGGTCCAAGCATGGAGAGTTCTGTCATGGTGACTGCATGTTTTCATCTATCACTCCATTATCTGCTCTCCATTTCTCCACTCGTCGCGGCAACAGCCCTCAGACATCACCGGCAGGGACGCGCCTCACGCTCGCCTGCTTTCAAGTTGAACGTGGGGTCAGCTGACTGGCTGATTGATGGGCCACTCTGTCATGTTGTGAAGGAACAGACCCCTCTCTGTCCCAGCGTTGATTCTGTGCTGATTCTGATTGCAGCTTGTCCAGAGAACCACTGCAGCATTAACCCTAGAAGCCTCAGTATATTGTATATTCATGATAACGATGTCTTACTATCTTATTGAATCATCAGATCCTGTGCTTTCATTTAATACAGTGTATGTGTTTATAAAGCAGGAGATATTTTATAATGACTTGAATAATGATGCTGTGTGCACAGGATAATATGCTGTGGAAATAAAAAAAATATGTTTGACATTAAAAGAAATGTGAAAAGAGCGAGCGAACAAAAAACTGTCTATGGAAAATGCGATGTGAATGCAAATCAGATTAATTATGCAACTGTGTTTAATTGTATAATGATTATCAAAGCATTACTTTTATGAATTTTGTAATACAAATCAATCGTACAGAAAAAAACATTGAAATGTAAGAGTGGTTGTCTGAAGCCAGGCAGAGTAAGGTGTTCTGTCTAGGTCAGTGTCTGGAGGGCATAAAGGAGTTCAGTCAGTCTGCTTGGGGCCCCGTACTGCCCCTGACCCCCACAGTGGCGCCTGCAGAGTCATTTTCACACCTCAGCAGGAAATCCTGTATTGGTCTTGCTCCCCCTAGAGTGTGCATGTTGTTGGACCGACCACATTCATACCTTTCTTTGATGCAGTTCCATGCTTCTGTTTAAATGTATTCCTTTTGAATGTGTGCAACAGCTGCTCACATTGATCCATTTTTGCCACACACACAGACACATACGTAACATTGTTTGCACATCGGCTTAGCACTCCGACTAATCTGACTAATGTAGCTATCAAATAATTATTACACCAGTAATGTTGTAGTGTTCAATTTTTATTGATTACAGTATGTCATACAGTGTCAGAATCCACATAATCAAGTCTGTTTAAGATTACTTAGCTACCCTGCATAGATTGTGGTGTTCAGGATGATGCTAACTGTTGGTATGAGCTTCCGCTATTATCACTTTTAACTGTGATCATAAAGTCCACACAAAGATTATTTTAATGTGAGTTTAGGAGAAGCCCAGCTTTATCCGGTGTGAATTGACTTGCTTGTGTGTTAAAGCCCCCACTGATATTATCTGGAGCTTTAGAGCCTTAGAGCGTGTTGAGATTCCAGAGTGTTCCTTAAGAGCACTCGTTCCTAAAGTAGTGCCTCCACATAGATAATCCCTCTCTGATTGTACAGGAGTGCGCTGCCTGCCTCCATTAGAGGATTGTGAGGTTTCTTGTGTTTTCCCGAGGAGCGCAGCTGTGTAATAAACCCGGGGATAAACACGGCTCTCCGGCAGAATCGGGCTCCACCTGGGCACCGGCTCAGTGACGGGCCAGGAGGCTCAGGATTAAGACTGTTTGGACACGATGGTTGTAGAGAGTGCCCGAGAGAACTAACGGTGAAAAGTTTGAGCCGATAAGCTGCTCTTCCTCTCCACCTCTTGGCCATAATGGCTATCCTTTCATTTTAGTGCATCAGTAAGCTTCTTGAATGTCCCACATGTCCTTGAAGATGAAACCAAGTGAGGGGGAGCATCCAGAACGCTTACGAGTCATTAAGATTCATCTCCAGTCTCCTGATGGACAGGAAAAAGGATCCATTCTCCTTTGTGGAGATTCCTGAGAGGAAGTTAAAAGAGAATCGTTCTTTCGATGGAGAGATGGACTCGAAAGCATCTCCTAATCAAACTTACTGATGGCAGCTTAGTTGTTCGGTGGGGGATGTGTGTGTGTGTGTGTGTATGTGTGTGTGTGTGTGTGTGTGTGTGCATTTGTAAGTATGCCGCAGACTCTCAGGGGGGTTCCATACCTTCTGCATCTCCTTGAAGACAGCAACACATCATAAGAATGAAATAGTTCTCCAGCCGCGAAGCAGCGCTGGGGAAGGGCTTACATTGATATGTATTTATGCAGAAAACACATATGATTGTGTCACCGTGCAGCAATGGAAAAGAGACAGAGCGAGAAGAGGGAAAGATAGACCTGAAGATCATGCGATGTTGATGAACGAGAGAGAACTAGCCAGGGTGGGGGGTGAGAGGAAAGAGAAAACCAGGGAGTAAGAGAAAGGCAGAGCTAGAGAAAAAAAGAATGGGAAAGAAAAGGGAAGGGAAGGTGAGAGAAGGAGAGAAAGAAAAAGCAAGAAAGAGAAAAACGTATGAGAGAGAGCTTAACGGAGCAGGTAGAGAGTGAGAGGGAAGTTAAAGTGAGAGGGCCAGAGAAATGGCGAGAGAAAGAGAGCCAGGACGGGGAGGAAGAAGGAAAGTGGGAGATAGGAAAGAAAATGTGAAGGAAGGAGGGGGAACGTGAGTAATGAAACAAGAAAAAGAAAGTGAGAGAGCCTTAGAGAGAGTGGCTAAAGAATGTGAGGAAGTTAGAGAGCGACAGATAGAGAAAGAGGGTCGGTAGCAATAGAGAGGGAGGAGACTGAGAGATAGAATGAGGAAGGGAACGGGATCAGGAATAAGAAAAAGTAGAAAACTATGAGAGAGTAATGTGAGGGAGAAAATGTAGACGAGAAAATAGGATGAATGAGAGAGAGGAAAAGAGAGAGAGAGAGAGGGAGCAGCAGGAATCTGTCCTTCAGTGTGATTGGGGCTGAAAGCATCACTGGAAGTAAGCGTGGGGTGACACTGCGGCAGGATGACCGATGGTGCGGGCAGCCGAGCTTGAAGCTTGGCGGAGAGCTGGGACTACAGTGGGAATTCACGGTGACTCTCTGCGGGACCTGCTCCTTCGGGAGACGGGGGTAAAACAGAGCGAGAGAGAAATATAACGTGGTTCTCATCCAATAAATGTCAACGGGGACAGTCAGCGTTTTTCAGTGGCTGCGGGGCACGGGCCAAACCCGGGGAAATGAACACATGTCCTATTGACCTTACCCAGTTGATTCAATCACCAGCCTCTTTATTGAGGTGAGAGGGAAGTCACGGATGGCCTGCACTAAAGGTTAGTGGCCAGTGCACTTCTTCAGAGGCCCGTTGGAGAGAGCAAACAAATGAGTGCATTCATTAAATGGGGCACACGCTACAGCTAGCGCAGCTAGTGGTCCAGATTACCGCTTAACCAGAACTTATTGCCATGCTGTACTGAGCAAGGCATGAGTCAGTGAAACACACAAAAAGACCCAGGGCCTGCTGTTCCATATAGGTGTACTAGACTGTTGGGGTGGCAAACGGGCCAAAAATTTTGCAAACTTTGGTTTGCAAACCCCCAGTTGACAACCAATGTATTAGCACCCTGTACCCCCATTACAACCCTTTGACAAAAACTTCATGGCTGGACGGATGTTTTCACGCAAAGCAGCAAAATGTCACATGCTGGATGCACTTAGATCTGCCTGATATACTGTGCATACGACAATAAAACTCTTAAATCGTGCATCTTAATTACCCTACCCTCATCTTTTCCGCAGAATTCTTAGAATTAACAGAAATATCTATCTCGAATAGGTGTACGTTTTCTGACCTCTCCTGCATGATCCACTCTTGAACATGATCAGGATTTATGGATCTCCTGAGATTGCACATGAAAAACTCTGATTTATTCAACATTATATAAAATATTATAAAATTATATTATATAAAACCTTGTAAAGTAGGGAGTTGTGTGTACTGAATCTGCTCTTTGTCCCATTTCGTCTTTTTCTGCTTTGGTGGGTGTGGTAGCGAAAGCAGGGCTTAACGCAGCCTTAGCCAGCCCGAGAAAGCCTCTTGGGACGCACAGATTTTCTAAAAGAGTCAGAGGATTTTCCATGGCCTCATATGGCAGATGATTAAAGAGCTGCAAACTGTGGGATATCAACACCTTATTGCTTTATTGCTTGTTCCCTGAATGAGATAATTCCATTACAATCTTGTTCACGTTCTGCACAGTGTCCTTTGTTACATACTGAATAATAGGATAAAGATTCTCTGACTACAGGTGCAAGAGATTGTCAGCCTTACTCTTAGCTCCTCTTACTTTGTGTGCTGTCCTTTGTTGATTTTAAATTCAACATTTCAAGACTGGTCAGCAGAGGCTATTGATGGACAACATTGCATTAGAGTGGCAGTTTTTAACTCACAATCAAGAGTTCTTTCAAATTTGCAATTTTTATTGTGACAAAAATTGTTAATGAAATACCAGCCTTAGGAGAGGTGAAAGTAGACAGTCCAGAGTGTGGGATGTGTGTGTGTGTGTGTGTGTGTGTGTGTGTGTGTGTGTGTGTGTGTGTGTGTGTGTGTGTGTGTGTGTGTGTGTAACTGGCAGTTCAATATATGCTCCCTGTCTGACATCCCATTGGTCCTTTGCCATTCTGGAAGTAATAACAGAGAGTAGATGAATAGAGTGGAGTAG